>JAQMYK010000006.1:2928330-2941537 GCA_030014345.1 Clarias buthupogon
ATTTCCTTACCCGCCCCAACCCGCCCCGCGGGCTGCCCGCGGGGCCCGCGGGTTAAAAGACGACCCGCGCATCACTAATCTACACATATGTGACGTGTAAGACGAATAAAAAACAATAATAATAAAAATTTGGGTGTGCAAACATGGCACTGTTTACATAACAGAGCATTTAGCTATTTTGTGCATTAAAATATATGATTAAACAAAAGTATAAATACATCTTTTTTTTTATCAGAACATCTTAGGCTAAAAAAAGCAAACTCAAATGTTTGCCACTTAAGATTTAAGGGTTAATATTCCTGGGTTTTAAGAGTTTCTCTGCAGAGCATGTGCGACCGTGGCGCTTACTGCCTCTCGGTACACCGCTCTCATGAGGAATAAACAGGTACCTTGTAGACGGATGGCATCGTTCTCCCTGTCAGACTTTTGAAATTGTTGAGCAAATATACTTGGGCAGCCGTCAATATACTTGAGGGGCCCATCCTAATATACTCTGTGTGTGGGACACGATGTACACCACATTCCCTTCCTTACAAATCATTCCAAAATACATGAAGCAAGTTGACATTTCAAACCTCAACAGCAGGTGGTGTAAGATATTTAAGGGAAAGCACTATCTACACACTTCCGCCTCTGTGTGTTCACAGATGCCCATGACTGACTAGTGTCACTGTGATTCATAGGGGAGAGAGTTTGTCACCCCTCCTACCCTGAGAGCACAGCCAACTGCGCTCCTTTGGCATCCCGGGCACGGATGGTTGTGGCATCATTCGATTCAGTCTCAGATAATGGGGCATTGCATTTTTGCTGCAAAGAATCATATTTTTCAAAGTTGAATTAATCTGTTTTTGTGAAGATTGTGCGACACTAGAGTTGCCCTGCTTTGTCAGGATCTCTTTCAGGGTCCCAAATCGGGAGATGTTTGGAAGACTGCCTCCGCAACGTTATGCTGAGGTGTTGAGAAGAGGCAGGGATATTAATCAGCACTGTATTTCCCCAACACTGGATATTACCTCAATAAATGATATGTCTAAGCTTGTGATTGCATTTGGTTGGCAGTTTTTAATTACATAATTCTGTTGAACTTCTTCAGAATACGGCAATTGTTTGAAAATAGCAGTGTTTGAAATGACATTCACGTCACTGAAAAGTGTCTTATGTGGGCGTTCTCTTCTGAACTGTTCCTCTCCTCTTCACAGATTGAAGATGGAGAGATTTATGCCAGCATCAACCAGAAAGATGGCATGGTCTGTTTCCATGACAACCCTGAAAAATACAACAACCCTGCAATGCTCCATAAAATTGACCAAGAGGTTTGTAATAATACTGCAGTCGACTGCCAGGCTGGAGAGGAAACAGGACAGTGTTACACATATGGAGGCCAAACACTTCATGCAGTTCTTTTGTGTTAGAAATTGTATGTTAGAAATATGGCATTTTAAGGCATTTTGTTGCTTTACAATAAATTTCATGTAAAGGCCACTTGATTGGTCATGATTAAAGTATTTCTTATTTCACATGCATATTTCTTACTCTACCTGTATAGTCAAGAGTTTTCATCAGTTATTAGGCACAAAATTACAGAGTTATCTTTTATGCCTCTGTCACTGTGTGCATTTATGGGTTAGCGTGAGAACAAGTGGTTGTATATTTGCAGACTTTTCGGTCATGTTGATCTTTCTTTCATATACTCTTCTTAATCTGTTCGTCATTCCCAGATGCTGAAGTGTATAGAATTAGACGAGAAATTAAAGGCCATGGATCAGGAGATCACCGTTAATCCCCAGTTTGTACAAAAGGTACACAGATTCCTCTAGAATTCTTAAAAACCTGTCGATTCCATGTTAGTTCGTTCCCCTGACATGGAAATACCACATGTTTTCACTAGCCACTCCAGAAAGTCTTCTGCGTTTCTGATTTTTGTTTTCTCTCTCTCTTCAGAGTATGGGAACGCAAGAAGACGATGTTGGAAGCAAGACCTCGTCCTATTCCTGAGGCCGCTGCAGCGAACATCCACGACTCCTGAAATGCTGAAGAACCATCATCAGGACAAATATCAGCCTAATGGACTATATCAGAGGAAAACCTAAAATGTCTGCAATTATTATAATTAGTTTTTTTTTTCTTTCGCAGTGCTCTCATACACACCAACCCTGTTTTGTCAGTGTTTTTATTTATCAATTTTCAAGTGCAAAACCACAGCTGCATTTATGACCGAAACAATAAAAGTACTGGACTCCTTTGTCTGAAACGCTTGTCTGTTTAAGTTTTTTTAATACACACTTTAGTTTTAGTGAGGATTTATTTTTTCGCTTTCTGGGTGTGGAAAGCCTGTGCGTGTCTTCTTCTAGGTAGGATTTCCAAATTATGTTAGGCCCAAAGGGTAAAGCATTCACTCCGTTGTGTAACGCTGTGTGCAGCTCACTGATCTGTTAACTAACAGAATACTAATACTCAGCAGACAGGTAAAGCGGCCTTGTCTTGCTTTTCCACTCTATGGCTGAATAATCACTCATTCTTGTTCTTTTGGGCTTTCAGGTAAAGATGAGAAGTGTTTTTAACCCGGAATGTTGTGACACAACACTAGAGAAATATGATATAAATGAATTGAAACAGATGGTCTGTTCTGGTTAATGTGTGTGTATCTCTAAACTTTTTCCACAACAGCAGCAACTTGACTCTAATCAGGACAAGCAAGGCATTTCAGTATATTTTATTACATATTCTATTTAGCCTTTAGTGGTTTTAGGGTAACAACTACAGGTTGTTTAAGATAAGTAAATATGACATATAAATAATTGTAGTTAGTTCCTTATATTAAATATCTTGTTGCTTCTGGTGATGAAACACATTTCTGTACCAGTCCATGCTGGTGAAGGGAACATGGTGCCGGAAATGACGCAATTAACATGACTAAGTCAACGACACAAATAACCAGCATAATTGGGAATGAGGAATTAGCGGTGAGACGTTTTAACGAAATTTATCTCATCGCTCTATTTGTGTTAGCATAACCTTTAGTGCTGTATTTGTGACACAAACACTTTATGCGTTGTTGCGAGAGGGAGGAGTTGGAACACCGCCGCGTCCTGCCGCTCTATACAATCTCAACAGCGAACTTCCGGCAGAAAAAAAATCCTTGACGAGCAGCCGGATTGGCCAATCAGCGCGCAGCGTTCTTGAGTAGAGGCGGGGTATAGAACACAAATGGCACAACTAGCTACCAATGAGAGGCGTACAGGATGAGCCATCGGCCAATCAGAGAGCGGCGCCGTGAGGTTTGTGTCGCCCACGGTGTTCGCTTGAATTCCATTGCCGTCCATTAAAACATCCGACTTGGAAAATACAACATTAAAGTGTCGGCGGGATTTAATATCACACTGCGAGTTTGGGCGTCGGGACCCGGATGTGAGAGCCGTTTCAAAAATAAGGATTATTTGTCGCGGAACTCCGCCGTATGTGTGAGGCACGCGCCCTGAGCGGTGCCGTGGCTGCCTGCGGAACAATCGGCGGATAATCCGCGGGTCTGCGCGCGCTGCTCGGCGGAGAGAGAGAGAGAGAGAGAGAGAGAGGGGGCTCCCGTCGCTGAGTACACGCCGCGTGTCGGATGTGATTACTGGGCCATGGGTCCGGCCGGCTGCTCCCACGTGAACGGCTTTAAAGTGGAGAACTGGAAGCAGAACCTGCGCGTTATTTACCAGTGCTTTGTGTGGAGCGGCTCGGCCGAAACCAGGAAACGCAAGGTAAACACGCGCGTGCTCGGAAACGCACCACCAGCCGGACCGCCAGAACACACCTGAGTGTGTGTGTGTGTGTCACTAACACACACAGCTCACTATAGTGATGCAACTTCCACCCTGTTCCGCTCACAGCAGCCCGTGTGTGTGTGTGTAGCAGTATCAGTCTGATCATCACATCAGCCTGTGTGTGTGTGTGTGTGTGTGTGTAGCAGTATCAGTCTGATCATCACATCAGCCTGTGTGTGTGTGTGTGTGTGTGTAGCAGTATCAGTCTGATCATCACATCAGCCTGTGTGTGTGTGTGTGTGTGTGTGTGTGTGTGTGTGTAGCAGTATCAGTCTGATCATCACAACTGGCCTGCAGCCATGTGAGCCTTGATGTGCTGCCTGACTCCTTGTATGCATGCATGTGTGTGTGTGTGTGAGAGAGAGAGAGAGAAGGAGTGTACTCCGGCCCTGTGGTGTGTGTGAGGGAGAGAGAGACTCTGTGCTGTGTTTGTGCAGGTACACAGGGTGTTTGCGTGTGAAACCTGCTGCAGTCTCACAGCTGACTGACCTCACTCCTCCATCACTCTTCTCTTATTCCTCCCCAGTCCAGCTTCCTCTCTCTCTCTCTCTCTCTCTCTCTCTCTCTCTCTCTCTCTCCACGCCTCCATCCCTTCTTCATTCTCTCTCATTTCTCCTTCACTCCTCCCTCTAGTCTCAATAATTCCTCCCCTATTGGATCATGCCAGTGGATCGTTCCTCTCTTATTCCTTTATTGTCCGTCATTCGTTCCTCCATAATTTTCTCCCATATTCATCCTATGCCTCCCTCCATCATTCCTGCTTCATGCCTCCTTTATTCCTCCATTCTTTCTTTATCCTTTCCTGATTCATCCTTCAATCCCTTCCCCATCATTTCCCCCATGTTCCTCCCTCAACACTGAATGTTGCTTAATAGGACGGTGATGGTTTCATTTTAAAATACACTGCACACATAAAGGTGCTGAAACGACAGAAAATACAGTAAACGTCCCCTCCCATCATCATTAAATCATCCACAAACTCAATTCAATCCAATTTTATTTGTATAGTGCTTTTAACAATGGTCATTGTCGCAAAGCAGATTTACAGAATTAAAAAAGAATGATGGAAATGTGTGAGGAAAATGTGTATGGATAATAATGATCAGACACATAAAATTACCCTGCATGTGTTGATCAGATGAACCCTGATTAAAAAGCCCGAACTGCAGTCAGATTTAGTATCATGTACCCATGTTCCTTTTCATACACACCGCTGTCTTCATGTTGGAGGAAAATAGTATTTTATATAATAGTAGATAATTCTTCAAAAATAAATCCAAGATGGTGGAAATGATTGCAGTGATGATGATGATGGTGTATGTATTAGGCATTTTAATTGACTGCATATTCAGCGACTGCGTGTCATACAAGAGAGCGGCTTTTATACTCGTGTTATCAAAATAAACTAAAATGGTGAAGAAGTAAAGCTCATGGGTCAGATGCTTGGTCGGTAGTGTGGAGTGAGGCAGTGAGGGAATGAGACGAGACGCCATTAGGTCTATAAAACTCGCCTGTCAATAAGTGTGAATCCAACAACATTAATGCTTATCGGTGTGCGCTGGTGCCTTCAGCTGTGCCTTAAAAACACAGGAGTGTTCCACTGTTTGCCTTGAAAACTGAAACGTGTTCGATCTCCTGTCATGATATTCTCGTAACCATGTCGACACGGTGACCATCACTGTAGACCCCTGTGGGTGGATAACTGGTTAAACAGGTAACCAGCTAACTAGTTTAGCACAAATTATATGAGATGCTGAGACTAGACCTGAGCAACTGAAGAAACCCCAGATCATAACACTTGTACAGTGGACACTATGCATGACACTATTCATCCCTTCTTACTCTGACACGCCCATCACTCTGGAATAGGCTCAATCTGGACTCATCAGATCACATGACCTTTTCCCATCGCTCCATAGTCTAATCTTTATGCTCCCCAGCAAACTAAAACATTTTTTCCTGATGAGTCTCACTAACTAGCTATTTAGTCCCAATCCTCTTGCTCTTACATTCACTATTAAACATAAGTCTGATTTCTGTCCCCTTATTTTTTTTTTTTTAGTGATCTCTGTTTATGATCAGATCAGCACTCCCCTTCCAGGTTTTAATAATGTGTTGTACAGCTCATAACTCAATGACAGCAATTTAAAATCATCTTCGTTGTTTCTTTGCTTGATGAAGTGACACCTTTTGTTTTGTCCAGACAGTGTAATAGGAATTTTCATGCTTACAGTATTTTAGAAACGTTTCACCTTCTTAAATAAACCATTACATTACTGCTGTATAGTAGTGTACTCTCTTTAAATATTTACTAGTTATGCTAGTTACCTGTTCACCTGCGTTTAAATGTGTCGCCAGGGTTTCTATTGAGGACCTGCTGGTGTGACGCGTCGTTGCTATAGTTACCGACATTACAGCAAATTGAGTAAGTGAAAACGAGGGGGGACATGGACATGGCAGGAGAGAAAGTGAATGTAGCTCGGGAAGCTGCTAATGAGCAGAAGGCTGGTGAACTCTGTGTAGTGTGTATTTTCACACAGAACATTGGCATGACCTGGACTGAGCCACTGCTGATGAAAAGTCTCTTTAACGGTCCTTTAATTTATATTACCTTTAAAAAAAAAACACTATTATAATATTATTAAAAATAATAATTTATGAGTTACAGATGGTGGGTAGATCCATTGAAGGCAGAGCTCCACCGTCCCTGAGCTCTCGTCTGCATGCGGTGTTTATTTTAAGTTCTCTCGTTTTCACCCAACTTCCAAATATACACCTTTTGATCGGTGTCTGTAAACTGCAGGGAAATAATTATTATTTAGAACAAGATCATGATTTCTTTCAGGACTTGAGGGTGTGATCAGTAAGCTCTTCCACAGCGTCCTGCGCCGGTGATTCACACCCCTCCACATCACGCCTCGTCTCTTTATTAATGGCTCCACTATTACCCCTTAATCACTTTTTATCCTGCGTCTGTGGCGTTCAGCGATCAATCTGCCTGTTATCAATAATTCATCCCTCTTACAGCTGCTTGCTATTTCTCATGAGTTCAGGATCTATAGGCCAGGTCCAGTCTTACAGCAGGACTCCAGCTTCCTCATGTATTTATGGAGAGAGAGGCAGAGAGAGAGAGACGGTGAAGAGGCCCGAGGCTGGCTAGAAGCCTCTACAGAGGTGCAGCAGAGATTTAAAATATTAAAAGGGGAACTATTACGCTGAAGTCACATTTTAGTCAGTTTTAGACATTTCCATTGAGTGTGTACAAACCAAGAAGGAAAAAAAAAACAAAAATGTTGCCTTTTTTATTTATTTATTTATTTATTTTGACGTTTCTCCTATCATGCCATCCAAGCATGTTGTTCAGCTCTGAGCAGGGGAGGGGAGCTCTGAGACTGACCTGAACTTAAATAGTAAAATATCAGACCTTTAAGTCAGCAGAACTGGGGGATGCAGGTAATGTGAACGATGAAGGATAAACCCGTATTGGCCGGAACATGACAAGCACACCAGGACTTGTCACCTGGGAAACGGGAGGTGGTCCAGATGTGGATCAGAGAAGGTCGGGTTCTCCATAACAGAAACAATAAAAGCGTATAAAGACGTCGCTATGTCAGAGCGACGTACCTTTTGGCTCTGCTAGCTCGCTAATCTCTAGTTTAATCACCTCCTTAAACTACAAAAAAAACCTAGTGTGGTCTAACTGTGTGTGTGTATTTCAGTTCACCCATCTGACGCATTTACACACGCACACCAAAAAAAACCCACAAGCTCTAATCCTTCTGTCTGTATTTGTGCAGGAGACTCGGGTCTAAGGCGAATCGATGCCCATTCTTTCCTCGTTGCGCTGCAGCGTTGCTTTGCAGTTCACTCTCTTGTCTCTTGTCTCGTGTCCGACTTCTCCATTTCCCCCTCCCTCTCTCTCACACACACATTCTCTCTCTTGCTTCTTACCTCATCTCTATTTGTTTGGACTATTATCATCATATCTCCCTCTCTCTCTCTCTCTTTCCCTCTCTCTCTCCTCCCTCTTCTCCTCCTTTGTTCCTTCATGCCTCTTCCCATGACTTCGTTTATCACCCACACGCCTCCTACTTTGCCTGTGATGTAGAAATGCAACATCTTCTCCCCGATTGGCTGTGCGGTTGCTGCAGAAACTCCGAGCAGGAATCCGATAAGGGAAGAAACGACACGCGGCTTCCATTCAGTGTTTATTAACTGACTGAGCGATAGTTCTTAAGACAATAATAAATGTGATGTCGTTATAAAGTGTTCTCTTCAGAAAGTAAAGGTTTCCTGTAGAGGACGAGGATGAGATTGTTTGTTTGTTTGTTTGTTTAATTGTCAGTGTATTTAGGCACCAAGGTGGAGTTTATAGGATTTGTCTGTTGTTGTTGTTGGTCTTTCGGCTGCTCCCGACAAGGGGTCGCCACAGCGGAATATCTAGTCTGCACTACAACTTGGCACAGGTTTTACGCCGGATGCCTTTCCTGACGCAACCCTCCCATTTTATCCGGGTTTGGGACCGGCACTGCATCCAGTGGCTGGGGTGTGGGCACTGGCTGGAATCGAACCCGGGCCGTCCGCATGGCAGGCGAAACACCTACCACTGAGCCACCAGTCTGTAATAGTCAATATACTTTCAAAATATAATACTTTTTTTTTTTTTTTTTTTGGATTCTTCCCCCGATTTTTCTCCATAATTTAGTCGTGTCCAATTCCTCCCCATCACTAGGGGATCCCACATTAAGGCTACTACTACCACTCAGTTGGGAGAGCCGAAGACTATCACATGTTTCCTCCGAACCACGGGACGCCTCATGCACCGTTAGGTAACACACTCGGAGGACAGCGCTATCTGCTCCTCCCGCTTGCTCTTCTTATATGAGGTCACATTAGGGTAAATATCTAATTGGCTTGTGAAGCTCTGCCCAATAAAATAAAAAAATTTAAAAAATATATATATATAATATTGCTTTCACCTTCTGTTGCACATTTTTTGTTTACACACACACACACACACACACACACACACACACACACACAAAGGAGACATATCTGAATGTCTATAAATGACTAAAAAGTGAATTTAGCAAAATAGATCCCCTTTAAAGTCAAGCATGAAATCATTCTTTTTGATGTTTGTAAGCTAAGTTTTATTAAAGTTAATGGACAAACTGTTTAAGTCGACTGCAGTAACAGACAGAGCAGAGCAAAGAAAACATGATGTGGAGCTCTGTATTTAGAATTTTTTTTTTTTTTGATGAAATCCTCTGATCTTAACCTCGGTGCACAACTAGATCACTTTTCACACAGGTGTACCAGTTCTGTCAGTCCGGGGTCTGCTGTAGAGCCACACCGGTTCCCTAAAGGCCTCATTAAATAATGTTATCGTTTCTGAGAGCAGACCAAGCTCTGATCGTCTTTCTGCTTTGACCGAGGTGATGCTGCTGTTTCTTCTGAGGCTTCATATGAGGAAAGTTATCATGCTCATTTTAAAACACAATATAGTACATTATTTGCTGTTTTTTTTCCCAGTGTTCAAATAAAAAGAATTTTGTCATGCTTGTTTTTATTGTAGACAAGGGGCCATTTATGAAAATGTGAAAAATGAGTCCAGCTTGAAAGTGCCAACAAATGCAGTTCCGTTAATGACCACTAGCTGGCTCCAAAAGTGACTCAATCCCCACAGACACAAACCCCAAGTTAAAAGACCCAAATAAACACGCGTTACAGCCTGGTACAAAAAAAACACTCAATACGCAGGTCTTTCACTCATGGCGACTGTACAGGGCGCGATTTTTATTTAACTCATCATTAAAATGATGATCAACCACAAAACTATTCATAATTGCATAATTGCTATCCAGCTAACTGGAATCGGTAAACATGAAAAACTTTTTAAAAAGCTGTGTGTAGACCTAATAACGTGTTGACATGCAGGACATGGATGAGGAAGATGAGGAAGCAAAAACTTTTTTTAAGCATTAGCATATAAATTAGCATTAGCCACCATATATCATTTTAGTTAAGTTCCGCTAGCTAGCTTGTGCTAACTGCGGTAAGCAGGTGTGTTCCAACCAACAGCCAGGCTCCGTCCGTCCCACACAGTTGTCCACTGACAGCCTGATTCAGGCGGAGTCAGCTTCTGGCAAGATGGCGACGACCAGAGCTCCCTCAGCTTCAGTAAACCTACAGGTGGCGCCAGAGAGCGCTGGTCTGGATCTGTTTACACAGTCTGTAAGTGTAACATGATGAGAGAGAGAGAGAGGATAGTAATGGGGAACGGAAACAAGGAAGGGAAACTGGATGGTCAGTGGGCAGTTTGGAAGTGTATACAGTATGTGTGTGGGGGGGGGGGGGGGGGTGCAGGTATTAGTCTGAACAGAGACAAGGTGCTGCTGCTGTGTAAGATCTGTGTGTGTGTGTGGCTCTGTACACAGCCATGACCACATGATGACACTGTGAGGGTGTGTGTGTGTGTTTACCGTGTTTACTGAGCTCACATTACTTCAGGCCTTTCAGTGGCTCATATCAAATTACTCACACACAACACAAGAAAAAGGAATGTCTCTATTTGTCTCCGTCTCTCTCTCGCTCCGTTCCACTTGACGTTCTTGTCTCCGTTCTCCCTCCGTCCACTTGACTTTCTCTCTGTCTCTCATTCTGTTTTTCTTTGATTCACTCTGTCTATTTGTCTCATTCTGTCTCTTTTCCTGTCTGACTGTCTCTTTATTTTTCTGTTTCTGTCTTCATCTGTTTTTTTTAAATCAGAGTCTCTCTCTCTGCCTCTCTCTCTGTCTCTCTCTCCACACACACACACACACACACACACACACACACACACTGGGGTGTGAGCTGCTGATCAGGCGACTCTGGCTCCTGAGTGAGTTTGTCCTGTCATGAGCTTTATGTACCTGATTAGCGTTATGTTTTTATCTGCCCTGTGTCTCCCAGGCGAAGTCATGTGTGTGTCACATGTGTGGAGCTCACCTGAACCGGCTGCACTCGTGTCTCCACTGCGTCTTCTTCGGCTGTTTCACAAAGAAACACATCCACGAGCACGCCAAATCCAAGAGACACAATCTAGGTAAGAAAGCACGAGAACTTTAACACACACTGTACATACAGATCAGAACCCCCCCCGCCACACACACACACACGTACGTTTCACATGAAGCACTCTCCTCAGATCAGGCCATAAACCTACTCCCTGTCCCAGACCTGTTTTTTTTTCCCCCTTTTTTTTGAAGCTACGGCTCTTATTTGGCTCTCGAGTCTCCAGCAGCTCTGAGGCTGTAATTATCTCCTCTTCTTTAATGAGGTGGGATGGACTTCTCCTACAAGAAACAAACACACAAACAGACTGATAAGAGGCTAATTATACAGTGCTTGGGAGTGTGTGTGTGTGTGTGTGTGTGTGTGTGTGTGTGTGTGTGTGTGTTATTAATGTGACATTTTTATGTACGTTGCGCGAGTACAGAGACGCGACCCAATCACCTGCTGTTCCACCGCATGACCGAGCTAACTGCTGTAGGAGGGACGAAACACTTGAATGAATGAAACATGATCTTAATGGATAATAATACACGCCTTCACACCGGGCACTCCTGACACGGCCGTAGCACTTTCGGTCCTGACTGATGACGGACGCGAAGGTCTGAGGGACGTTATGTTGTTGCTGATGCGTTAGACTTTCACTAGCGGTAATGATCGTAGCCGCGTTCCACCGGCCCTCCCTCTGCGTCTGCTCTCATCCTCTCTGGAGTTTTAGCGCTGACGGTGTAATTAGGTTACCGTGAGCGAGGGATGTGCACTCGGCTCAGGAGGAAAAGGAGAGCAGGGATTAGATGGAGCGGTGATTAATTCATCTTAATCAACCTGCTAAAAATTAACAAATTTTCTCCTTAAAAATGTAGAGGAGCGAAAGGGTCCATTTATTGTGAGATCTTGCAAAATCCTGAGACACACACACACACACAAACTTTAGCCAATAATAGACAAGACTCCATTCAGTAATAACTTTTATAATAACTAATAAAAGCAGGATTCCTGCTTTGCGACAATGACGGTTGTTAAAAGCGCTGTACTATAATATATATTTCAGTAACAGTTATTATCCAGAAATCACTTAATTATACATTAGTGTTAAAACTGAAACTGAGATAAACTGAATAATTAGTTAATATCGTGCGAAACTGGACTAAACAAAATGCAAAGGTTAAAGTCCCGCCTTTGTGTGATCTACATCTCTAACCAATTATACACGACACCGAGTTCTCGTAACCAATCGGAACGCAGAAGGCGGGGTTTCTCAGCCTCACACAGGCTTCTTGTTGTAATTATTTTGTAAATGACTGTACAAGGAAATAAAAAAGTACTTGTCTAGTGATGACACATTGACATCTCAACCTAAAAAAATATTTTCTGATACTCTTACGTTTTCATATTAATTTTTTTTCTCTTCTGTAATGTTCATTATTTTTTCTTTCTCTCGCTGTAAAGTCTGAAGTTGACTATTTCTGATCTCGGCGTGCTTTAGCGCTCGCTCCTGCTTGGGTTTCCATGGTTACCTCAAGGCCTGCTATGATGTCGATTTATTCTGGTCGTTTGTGTGTGGGGTGAGAAATCCTCACCTTCTCTCTCTCTCACACACACACTCACACACACACACACACACTGAAACCTCTCTCACCATTCTCTCATCTTCTCTGTTCAGTAAGAGCTGTGCATTACCTCCACGCAGATCCTCTCAGGCCGTGCTGCGGTGTACGGTTATATACTGCAGCAGAAAAGCCATGAAGCTCAACACACATAAGTGTGTGTATGTGTGTGTGTGTGTGTGATGGGGGGCAGATGAGATTTCCCTGCACCTCGCACCCATGTGGCCAAAATGCTGTGAATGGCATTCCAACTGCAAGGTGTGTGTGTGTGTGTGTGTGTGTGTGTGTGTGTGATGATGATGCTGTTTACCCTAAATACAAAAAACACACTCTTTATACCCTGGAGTCGTACATTACTAGACTCGCACATTTCACCTTCCAATTGCAATATACAGGTTCTGTGTAAGTGTGAGCGTAAACATACCTGCGGGTTTGCATGAGCAAAACGTGTGTGTAAAACATGCATTCGCTGGCACATGTTCCCTCGCACATGCTCACACGTATCCAATTGCATGTGTGAGATATGTAAATAAAATAAATATCAATTCACACACGCATGTTTTTTTTTTCTTTTTTTTCTTTTTTTTTTTCCCCGCTTACATTTTCCCCTAATTTAGTCGTGTCCAATTCCTCCCCGTCACTAGGGGGCTCCCACATTAAGGCTACCTTATCGCCAGCCGACCGCATCTTTTCACACTCGGAGGACAGCGCTCACAGACGCCCCTGATTGACTGTAGAGCC
>JAQMYK010000006.1:3061830-3079462 GCA_030014345.1 Clarias buthupogon
TAGGCCCTTCATTTCTTTGTAAGTGGGCAAACTTAGAAAATCTGTAGGGGATCAAATACTTATTTCCCCCACTGTATGTAGTTGTGTGAGTGAAGTTTGATTTAAGCCCTATACGGCGCCTCATAGATATTTGCTTATCATCACAAGAATCAAAATAGTCAATACCTGCAAGCATTTTAGAATAAAGATAGTTTGCATTGTATTTCTTAATGTATTTTTAAAATTATAATTATAAATAAATAAATAAAGTAAAATCTTGGACAGCTGTTACTAAAAAACATCTAACAGTCTTTATTAGTTGAAATCTAAAGACAGAGAACTGATATTGGTAACTATTATCGTTGGTTTAACTTACATTTTGGTTGCATGTGGCCACGTTTTATTTCTTACCTTTTGTGTGGCTAGGAAATTTGATATATCACCATTTTAAATGTTTGAACAATATTAACAAAAAATATACATAAAAATGTTGCAAATGCTGATTTTTTAATAATTCTGAATTCCTCATTTATATTTTTATCTAAAATAAACTAGATGATTTTTAAATGTCTTTTACGTGCCCTGTCTATGAGTCAGACTTAAATAAAATATAAAATGAGTTTTTTCCATTTTCTTCTATTGTCATATGCTTTTTCTTTCATTAAACTATCCAACGCCTTTTATGGATTTACCAGAAGTGTGTGTGAGTTTGTCTATCATTGTAGCTGAATATAACACATGAAGTCTTAATTACTGAGATTTCATCTTAGACTATGGTCTAATAAATTGTGTTAAAATGTGTGTTGTATTTTTTTTCTCTAAAAGTTCCTGAGTTTCCTTCCTGAGAAGTTTTACTTCTTACAACATGTGGTTTTATAAGAACCCAACAATCGGCTAAGAACTCCAAAGGTGTTCAGTGAACCTCCAAAGGTGTTCAGCCAACCTCAATTAGTGTGCAATGTTTCTAAAGTTTGGAGTAAAAGCTAGAATGAAATGCTCTACAAGCTCAACTGGGTGTGATACATAGGGAATACACTTAAATTCTAATCACTGGCTAAATCAGCTTGTGGCCTCGACACATTTTCTCTACATTTAAAATAATAGGAATCTATCTTCGCTCATCTCTAGTGCAGGTTTACCATTTTTCAATTAGAGAAGGAACCAACACTCCCGGTTCATCTCTGGACAAACATCTGTCCAACTTGCACTCTTTTGTTCTTCAAGATTTCACCAGGACATTTTACAATGGATTATGTTCTTTGTAGTATCCGATGTCAATGGCACAGACATTTGGTCAAACATATAAAAACTCTATCTTTTCCTGTTAATAAACAGAGACATTTCTGACATACATTGTGTTTGTGTTTGACTGTCTCTCCTGGTGCCAGAAAAGCTTATTGAAGCACAGCAGACAGACTGAGCAACTCGCTTATTCAACAATGTGCTTATTCAACTACGCAACAACTACACAACACAATAGCAGATATTAACATATGATTAATACTTTTTTTTTTTTTTTTTTTTTTACAATGAAACTTCACCAGGTGATCTCAGGTCACTGTCTATTTTAACATCTTTTTTATACATACACACTTTCAGGGCCTGGCAAATTTCTCATATAACCCAACTGAATATTTACTGATTAGATAGACAATGATTCATCCCACAGTGCCACAACCTGAGACTTGACTTGGTTGAAATCTGCTGAGTGATTGAATGCTTGTTTCTTAACTGAAAATTGTGTGGAGAAAATTGTCTTTTTTCCTCATTGCTGCAGCCACAATTGTATACTGTAACACCCTCTATTACTGTAGCTTACCGCTTAATTTCATTCTGCTAGCAATTGAACTAACATATATACTAACTGACATATTTGCTCTTCATTTAAAGATTGTTTGGCAAACAGCTACCTCCCTACTATGCCCTTATGAGCTTGTATACATAAAAAACTGGTGATTGCATGAAAACAAAAAACTAAATGATTGCATGATAAAAGGTTTAGAACAGTTTGGCAATAAAGTCTGGTCTGACATGATGTTTGTTTGTATATACAATGTAGAATTAAAGCAAAGTCTAAGCATATAACATTTTTTATGACTCTTCTCCTCTGTATTAAAAATGGCGACTAATTCTGCTGTAAAGACAGGGAGGCCTTTATTTAATTACTGCCAAATTTTAAGTCCAGCTGATAAAAATCACAGCTAGTTTTACCATACAGCGGATCTTTAGGGACATCTGTATAAATGTGAGGAGCAAATGCCATTTAAAAATGAATACAATGTGAAGCCTGAGTCATAAGAACAGTTCAAACAGTTTATATTTATTAAATATAGGTAAACCTTGGATGATTAGTTCCAGAAACATGCTTGTAATCCAAAGCACTCATACTTCAAAGCTAATTTCCCCCATAATAAATTGTGGAAACTCTGATGATTGGTTCCACAACCCAAAAATATTCATATAAAAATTATTAATACAAAATATAAATTAAAAATAAAACATTTTAACCTGCACTTTACATTTTACCTTTTATAATTTTACCTTTGAAAAGAATTGTGGCTGGTGTAAGGAGAGGAAGAGGAGGGGGGTTATTGTGTAGGATGACTTTAACACACACACACACACGCACACACACTAACGGAAACACTGCTCTCTGTCTGGTCACTGGAATCATCTTTTTGTGTGACATTAGCAAGGAACCTCTCTAATGACACTTGCTTTTTGCCTCCTTTTGAGGATTTCACAGAAATGTGATGTTGCATTGTCTCAGATTCACCTTGTAAAAAAAAAAAAAAAAGTATTGTATTTTATGACAGATATAGCTGCCGGTCTGTAGTCTTTTCTGCTCCCTAGAATATCCTTTTAAATATTTCATTGTGTTTTTGTCAATTTCATACACTTTCCCCTCTTTATGAACAAGACTTGGAACTTTAGTTAATCAATTTATGCAACTGTAACTCGTAAATTTCAGTCATTTTAAGATTTGTGATCGTGAAAAGAAAATCACTTCTAGCCCTCTATCTGCAGTTTACATCATGTTTGTCATATGAATATAAATGAAATGCAAACCATAATATTTAATCTATTTAATTATTTTTTACATCATCATCATCATGCCAGTCAAAGACATATAAAGTATACTTTCAGTTTATTTTAAGACACAGGTTCTATTTTTTAATATGAACCAAAAAGTGGCCAATATCTGAAGAACCTCTAGAATCTGTTTCATTTATTGGTTATCCAGCATGTTTGACAACGATCAAGTGTTAAATGAAAAGATTTCCTGTCCTGTCACTGTGTTTGTGATGATTCTTAGTCATCCAGGTGAGGTTATGACTCAATTTCCGGATGACTCGTCACTGATTACCTAAATATTAACAATTTTATAGTTTGCAAATGCTGACGCATTTAAATGAATCAGTGACTCTGAGTTTTTTTTAAAAGCAAATTGCAGTATATATGACTGAAAGTAAAATGCATGTGAAATGATTTTCCATATAATATAGAAATGAAAAAAAAAGTTAACACTATTTAGCATAAGGTTGTTTAGCTTTTTGAGTAATTTTGAGAGTAATTTCTATAATTTGCAGATTAATGAGTAATAACGTATTCATTTCATTATTTAAGTTTATTTCACATAATAAAAATTGCATGCAACCTATCTTGATTGTATTCATATTCTATTCAGATATTTCGCTTATTGATAATGTCTCAACAACAATGTTTAATTTTACATGTCTGTCCTTCTAGGGTTCCTTCTGCAGTAAGAGGTTTTGCAAGTCAAAATTGTGTTGAGCTATTTTCTGTTTACCTTATGAGGACAATGACCGTTTCTTAGGCAATAGATCTGAACAAACAGTTTTGGTTGTTGCACACAGGAACATAAAGCACACAAATGTGATTATTCACATCGATTGAATGGTATTCCTAATGTATCTTCATGGTTCTAATAAAAACCTAAACTTGCCTCTTCTTTGGGGCCTCTTTTTGATAGATCATTCATGTCTTCCCACAATTTATTTACAAATCTGTGCAAAGAGGGTGTAGTAGTTCTCATCAAATGGAATATCACTTCCCTGTATACAGTGGAACCTTGGATTGCGAGTACCTTGGTCTGCAAGTGTTTTGCAAGACGTGTTTCACAATTTGCTAAAATTTGAAATTAATTTTAACTCAGTAAACGAGCAAGGTCTTGAAATACGAGCAGTATTGTGCGTTATCGTTTACCATGATCGGTCTCAGTATAGTCAACATTCGTGCATGCATATACTGTTTACTATAGCACTGTGACCACGTGTGCATGTAAAGCATTTTTTATTTTGTGTTTTTTATGTGTGTCTGTGTGTGTGTGTGTGTGTGTGTGTGTGCGCGCGTGCTGGTGTGTGTGAAAGTCGTCCGACACAGTAGACCACCCCCACCTTCCTCCTCCTCTCCTCTCGTGTAGGTTGATTTTTTTATTTTTACTTCATATTTTATATTAATTATTTTTATATGAATATTTTTGGGTTGTGGAACAAATTGTCAGAGTTATCATTATTTCTTATGGGGGAATTCGCTTTGATATACAAGTGTTATGATATACAAGCACACTTCTCGAACAAATTATGCTTGTAATCCAATGTTCCACTGTAGTTAATATAATAAACAGACTTTGCCATTAATTTAACAGATTTAAACATGTTATTTATAGATTAACCATTCCAGTGCACTTTATTGGGTCTCTCAGCTGTGGTCTAAAACTGATAGAGTGAAATCTCTGATACTGTGGAGATGTTGTATATTTTTAAGTTTAGGTGTAACAGATCTCCTGGCCATTCCTAAATACTTGTCTGTAGATCACCATTAAGCAGAGCAGCATTTTGAGTCTCTGTGATGATGTCATTGACCATCCGTGTCCTGTCCTGCCGACTGTCACTACGTTCAATTTCATCCAGACCACCCACCCTCTTGAGGCAAAGAACATTCTGGAAGCTCTTCTTGAAGTTATCCGATAAAAATGCATAAAGAAAAGGGTTGGCGCAGCTGTTGGCGTATCCCAATACCACTACGAAATCAAAGGTGCTCTTTAGCACTGGTGTAGCGGTGAGTGTGCCAGTCACAGATGCCACATTAAACATGTAGAACGGTAGCCAGCAGAGCACAAACACAATCACCACAATGGATACCATGCGTGTCACTTTGCGCTCAGAACGCTTTCGCTTGCTGGAGCAAACCCTCACACTTGACGACTTTACCTTGATCACAATGAGTAGGTAACACAGGCAAATAACAATAAGTGGCAGAAAGAATCCCAAGAAAAAGGTATAGAAGATGAAGGCAGTGTAGTAGGCATTTTGAGGTTCTGGCCACAGCATAGTGCATGTCTGTGCTTCATTCTTATTAGTGTTCAGGCCACTGAAGATCATAATGGGCAAATTAACCATCAATGACACCCCCCACATGGCAAGACTGATAGTTTTGGCCACTCGTGGTTTGCGCCATTTAGTGGACTTGATTGGCTGCACCACTGCAAGATATCGGTCAATGCTCATCACAGTCAGGAGAAAAATGCTGGTGAACTGGTTCAACGAGTCTATAGTTAGGACAATACGGCAAATAGCAGCACCAAAAGGCCAATGAAGCAATGCTAGCTGAATTGCAATAAAAGGCAAGGTAAGCATGCACAGGACATCTGCAACAGCCAGGTTAAGGATGTAGATGTTGGTGACAGTCTTCATTTTAGCATAGCGAAGAATCACATACATGACCAGTGCATTGCCACAAAGTCCAACAGCACAGACCACAAAGTACACAAACGCGATAACCACAGAGTTTGTCTGGTCAAAGGCAGGGTGAGAATCAGACTCATTTCCTTGGAAGAAGCCATCATAAAAAGGGGGCTCAGGAAAGGAAAGGTTGGGGGGAGCAGGTAGTAATGTCCATGACTCCATTTTTACCATGTGCCAGTTCAGAAGTGTCTTTTTTCTTTATGACATAGAAGTCCATACCATCATGTCAAACCTGTATACAGATGTAGAGAGAAAAATATTAGTGAATAACAGTGATAGAAAAATCTTATGATAACATCTAGCTTACAGTAATTACTATTTAACAAAAGGAAATGATTAAGTACAGATATTTTTTTTTATTTAGAAAAAAAACTGAAGAAATGTGTGTATGTGTGTGTATGGGGGGGCATTCTTAGTTAGGTTGTTATGGCCTCTTTATGGCCTAAATAACATAAACAAATGTTCTTTAAGTTCATGGATACGGTTACATTTGGAGTGTATTTCTTAAAGGGTAACTTGATACTTTGGACATGTGGGACTTTACCCAGAGTATCTGATCCCTTCAGCGGTGTGGCAGCTTGCCTTTAGTGCTGTGTCAAATGTTGGTTTAATTGATCTGCAGTGGATAAACCAGTAAGAGTGGGATATGCTTTTATGTGAAGTGTTGCAAAAAATACTGAAGCAGAATAAAGGTTCGCAACCACCTTGCAGATATTGACACATTTTGTGTTTAATGACAAAACCATGACAGGATATCATTAAAGAGAGAAACTACTGGATATAATCACACTGTAAAATAGCAGTACTCAGACTGACACACAGCTGAGTGAGACTGCCCCTCATGTGTACAGTTAATAAGGAATAAATAACCGTTTCATGAAAATGACTAAAATAGACAGATCATCTTGTGTAGTCTTTTTACTGTTATCATTACCACTGATTATGCTCTCACCGACGTTGTTTCCTCTAATGCGAGGATTTTATTTATGGCCTTTACATCAATTCCTGTTCTTATATAGCGATGAGCAAAATGAACCTTTTCCAAAAGTAATTATATACGTTCAATAAATACAATTTAAAACTGCACACCAACGCAACTTTGATCTGCTCTTAAAAATATTAAATAAAAAAATCGGTATTAATTTATTTTACCTTTGATGCAGAAGATAATCCATCAGAAGATAATTCACTCTCGTCTTTTCTCGCACTTCGTCCATTAAATTGTCCGGATGTCCAGGTCACTTCAGGTTACCGGTGATTAGTCACAGTTAGGCTCAATAACCTGCTGGTGAAGAAACAGATCCGAATATTCTGCTTAATGACGCGCTCACTGCCTCGGTCTGAATTAGGAAAGACTCAAATAACATTCCTGGGCTGGATCTGTATAGCAACACGCACACACACACACACGCGCGCGCGTGTTCTCTCTCTCTCTCTCTCTCACACACACACACACACACAGTTCTCTCAAGATTCAAGATTCAAAGGTGCTTTATTGGCATGACAAATGTTTACATTCGTATTGCCAAAGCTCAGAAATAAGGCACAAGAAAATAACAGGAGTAGAGAGTAAACAACAATACTCTTATAGAAAATAGAAATAATTCTATAAAACAGAATAGAAAAAGTTACAAAAAATAAATGTATTTAGTAATTTAGTCAAGGATAAAGTGACTCTCGTGAACAAAAAAAAAGGAACGGAGAGAAAAAAACGTATATACATATATATACATAATCTCTCTCGCTCTCTCTTTCTCTCTCTCTCTCACACACACACGCTCTCTCCCACACACACACACTGCCTCGTGCCCTCCTGAGTGAGAATAGTGAGTTCTCTCTCTGTGCATATCTGAGTTCCGCACACAGATGGAGCTGCAGTCCTTCAGAACCTCCACAAACACACACACACACACACACACACACACACACACTGCAGTGATCTTACCACAGGGAAACAAAGGCAAACACTACATTTAGGTGTCCAGGGACTAACAACAGGAGCCAAATCGATTGGATGACAAATTGCCAAATGTAACCTGTAAGTGCTGTTACTGTTGCTGAAAATGTAGGCAGCCTATTTATGATCTGCTCGAGTTTCTTCTGGAGTTTATTTACATGATTCAGTCCCATGAAATTGGTGAAGCTGCAGTTCATGAGCAGATGGAGAAGACAGAATTCCACCTGTTTGCATTTTGTCCAAGCAGAAGTATAAGGAGTGAAAAGACAGACATACTGATGATGCTACAACTGGCCATGCTCAGTGTTAGTCTTTTTACTCCTTTTCTGCTTTTACTTGGGCAAGTAATATTGTTCTTTTCAGGGTTGTTTCTTCAAATAATGTTTTCTTTTTGATACTCAGTTCCCTGTCAAAGAGAGACTAGTGCAAGTAGAAGCATAGGCAATAGAAAGACAAACACTAAAGATGGAGAAGAGGGCCCTGGTACATAACATGAATGCACAGATGTGTAGCACATTTTGTCTATTTGCTATATTTTGTCTATACTGGAGCTACAGTAAATCAACTCATAGTGAGGGCTGGTGAGAAACTTCAAAAACCATATGGTCATCCAGGGTCATACTGCATCTGTCCAACTAGTGCTTCTTTTAGTTTTATTATTATCATAGCCAGACATTGATGCAGAGACCATATAACCTAGAATTCTTAGATAAAGTGACAGAAATCAGACATGTACTGTAATTCTTACTTCAAACTTCCCACTGCTGACTCCTGTTGGTTCTTGTTGAAGATTTTCCCTGTCACTGTCACCCTTGGTTTACTCACTGGTAAGCTGCTGTGATACATCTATATTGTGCAAAGAACTATGTAAAATCATATTATTGACATACAGAATATTACATGCTTACCTACAGTATATAGTCCTTTGAACCAATGTCTGATATAGCTTAAATATCCTTGATGGAGGGTAAACTATAGTAAAATTAATATACATTAGTTTATTGACTTTAAAGACTTTGTCATTGTGCAGAGTACATGCACAGAGGAAATGAAATGAAAAACATGGTATGATGAACATGCCTAAAGAAACATATTTGAAACAGCATTGTCTATGCTTTAAGACTGTCTTGATGCTGTTTGATGCTGTTTATCTTCATTTAAGTAGATTTCAAATGCACACTCATAATTGTGTATAAAAAAATGTATAGCGCTGTTTGTTGAATTTTGAGATGAACTAATGATTTTTTCAATGTTGATTTTTTATAAGGGCGTTTTCCATTTAAATTTCAAATTAGCATATCTTCTCTTTCCAAGGGCAGATTGCGATGAGACAAAGCCTATATGTTACTTCAAGCTCAACCTAATACACCTGTGAAAACCCCATTAAAATAAAAAATTCCCAAAACCATCTTGATGTGTTCTATTACTCATCTTATGTCCCCACTAAATAATAACGTACAGACATGGCAAATTTACAGTTTTATTATATGTATAAATAATATAACATAGTTATACGAAGTTTAAGTGGTTAGCACTGTGGGATGTGGTATGCTGTTTATTTGGATTTCATATCTCTTTTATTTGAAACACTGAAAAAAAAATTATCACAGGTAGAAATGAAAGCGCAGTTTGTGGTTTGTGGGTCTGAAAATTCCTCAACATTATATTTCATAGTTTGTTTCAACTAGAGATGTTCAGTAGACAGTTTTTGTTGTTATTTTTGGTTATTGAGTTATAATTATTATTATTGTAGCAGTGTTTTCTAACTCTTTGAATTGTTTCTTTTCCCCAATATTAAAAACAAACATTATAGTCTGATTAAAAATTCTGCTCCCCAGAACAGGCAGTATCCTGATGGCTAGCCCAAACCAGATACCATGTGAACCTTTTCTGACAAACTTTAAAAATAACAAAAATGAAAAATATATAAACATAGACAGTGCGCACACAGCTGTGTTTCTAAGCCATTAAAAGTCCGTTATGTGAAAAACTAAATCTGTCTGTCTTAAGGAATTAATGTGAATTAAGTATACATTAGGTTTTACACAGTAACCCCAGCTCAAAAAGAGCCCATGAAGGAAATATGCAAGCTTTTAAACTTTTGCAGAATTATGTTCAATTAATGTTTCCTGCATTACATCATTCCATTTCCTTTCCATCATTCAACTCATTTTAATTTCTATCCCAACAAAAGACCACTGCATATCGTATTGTGTATGACTGTGTATGTGACAAATAAAATTTGAATTTGAATTAGAAAAAAAACAGCTTTTACAGACAACAGGAAGAAACCTTGTAAGTAACTAGACTTAAAAGGGACTCCACACTCTTCTGGTGACTCTGGATAGTGTGATCATAAACCATTAGTCTTCTACATCTGTTGACTAAAAGTCAGCAGTAAAGTCAGTAGTGTAGCATTGGACTTTTGGCAGGTGTCTACAAACCTATGTTTTTTTGTGGAAAAATGCACGTTTATGTGTTTAAGTTATTTTACAGTACTTTTCACTTTTTTCACAACTGAAAAAAAAAGACAAGACTAGCATCATTTAAAACATGCTGAAATTCATCTGTATAACCAGCAAACCAAATAATATTGTCAGAGAGGTCCGTTACAAAGGTTTTCTCACTGCAATCATATTAACTACTGTCCCACATATGAAGTTAACAAAGATGTCAGATGTCCTACATAATCAAATCTAGATGCCTTTGTGGGGCTTTCTCGCATGTGACAGGGGGATGAACATGGGACAACAACAAAAAAAAATCCCAGAGGAACAGCAACCACATTTCTTGTACCTGAAGCATAAGCTTCGAAAGTCAATCAATTTTATAAAATTATGTTAGGATAACATTAAATGAGTAACCCCAACACAATGTTGCAAATACTGAATAACCTCAAAAGAACAAAACATCAAATTGCATTAAATTATAGCATTTATTTTGTATAACATACACTTTGATACATATATGTTTGTAGTCCCTTAATTATCTCAGTCAGAGCATGTTGATTAGAAAAGAATCTTTACTATTGTAGTTTCAGATAGTCTGTGGTTATAATAAACTTAGATTCCTCAATGTTATATGGATTTAAGTTCATGTGAATGCTAAGCTTGCTTTTCTCAAGGTTTAAAAATGGACCACACAAGTGACTATAACAATCTGGCCATTTTATTTTTAACCACTTTTATTAACAAGGTGTTTTCAGCCACAGAAATGTCTATTACTAAAAATTGGTTTTGTTTAAACTCTGTTTAATGTGTGTGAAAAGCACTTTCTGAAACTCAAACAAGTCCAACAACTAGCTCCAACAACCTTGCCACAGCTAAAAAGTCAAGAAGATCAAACTTTTTTCCCCCATTGTGATGTTTGATGTAAACACTGATTAAAGTACATGACCTGTCTCTATAAGATTTTGTGCATAATGCTGCTAACACCTGATTGGCTGATTGTGTAACTGCATAAATAAGCAGGTGTAATGTTCTTGTTAAAGAACATGGGCACAATTTATCAATGTATACTGTATATGTATTAATGTATCATAATAGAATTACCTTCCACATTTTTTATGTGATTTTACACTTAAATTTAAATTTATTTATATTTCCCATTCAAGCAAATTTTCCTCTATGATTAATAAAGTTCTTTGAACCTTGAATGAATCTTGAATATTGAATTTAAATTGTTCCAACTTGATTGGCATACAGTGGAAGTAAAGCAAATGTTCTATAATTAGGGTAATATTCAAAGAAACATTACATTAATAACACAAGTGCTCCTATTTGAATCTGATTGTTTGGATCTAATGTCATTGTTTATTGACATTAGAAAAAGCCTTTCTATAGATGTAACTGGGCATCCTATGAAAGGTCTCTAATATGCAATGATCCTCTACTGACCATTCTCATCAACTTAAGTGACCAAGTCAGTCTTATTTTCCTGCTGTCATTTTTAGAATTACGGTTGACATTGATTATGATCCATAATTAACTGGACAGTCAGAATTGTTCAATACAGTAATATCGGTCATCAAAAGAGTTTGCAGCATATGTTAATTACGGGGCATTACTCAAAATTCTGACACTGTTTTCCACTGAAAAGTATACTACTACTACTACCAAAAATTTTTATAATAATAATAATAATAATAAAAATTCTTCTTCTTCTTCTTCTTCTTCTTACTATTATACACATATTTAGAAATAAAATTTAGGGTGTTTTTACAATTTTAAAATGAATTATGTATTACTGTTTTTGAACATTTAATGGATAAAGTTTAAGTTAATGGATCCCTTGACCTGTGTCATTGGTGTTATTTTGATCCGCTGATCTGTGACCAGTTGTCATTTAGTTAACATAGTATGTGAAACCCTCTCTCAATCAAATTCCATGACAGTTTATTGCTAAGACATCAATACTTTTTAATGGGCTGGGCTCATAGTGAAATTTAGCAAATGGAAAGAAGCTACTCTTCTCCATCTTAATTTTTAAAATCAATGTACTTTTTTTGGATGAACAAATGAAAATAGTATGGTGATTCTGAAGAAGCTGCCCTGGAATTTCAGATGGTATATGTAGCAGCCTTAAGTATTAGTTTTTATATGCAATGTGTTGTAGGGTTACCTGGGGTCTAAAGTGTTTAAAATGTGGCACAACTTTGAATGTAATATTGGTTATTGAAGCTTTTGAATGGATATAGTTGTTAATCATGGCAAACAGGTTTTTCAAACCTTTAAAAGCCAGAACAGCGCCTCAAGGTGATTTTAAAAAAAGGTTTGCCTCTTGTACAAAACAGTTAAATGTGCACATTATGTTATGCTTTCTACCCCTTCATTATACAGTGCTGCATATCTGATTGATATGTTTGGTGTCTTTGTGGGACAAGCACACATGGACATTGAATTACTATGCTTTACACAATGGCTCTATTTGATGCAATGCATCTTGTAATGTATTATTACTGAAGGTAGCAGGAACTTAGCAAAATTATTTATGCAAATTAAAAGCTGAATTACTGTATAAAAACATGAGTTCTGTTGTGGCATGCTTTATAACAAAAAATCTTTTGTAATTTGTCTAGGCTGTGGGAGACACAATGCAGGGCTACATTCCAAAACGTACTGAATATAACACATTTGAATTTTTTTTTACAACAAATACATTGAATATATCTGATTATATCTGATTATACTAGAAGTTTCATTGTGTGATGTAACGTTATTATGATGCAATTGAGCAGCATTGTTTGAACTACATGGTGTATATAAGACAAAAAACATTTTTACATTAATACATGCTGTTTCCTCAGTATAAAAACATTTTGCAATAAAATAAGATAAAAGACAAATAAACTGAAATGCAAAACATGTACTAAAACAGAAAAAATGCAATGCAAATCCTGTTTACTTTCCAAACAATAAAAATTAAGGCAGAATCCTTATTATGTAATCATACCCTGTGCAGAACATTTGAAGTAACCCCATACCAGAGCAAAATGACCAGTGTTTCTCAAGATGTCTAATCCATTAACGGCTGCTTAATGGATTCCTTATGTCTCGCATTCTTCATTCATCTCAAATGTCGTAACAAGCATTCCAACTTGTAGTGTTCATTCCCAGTTGAGTGCCATGGCAACAGTGACATCATGCTAAATTTCCACAATGGGCTGAGAAGCTAGGATGCATTAGGATGACACATGGATTATGTAATAATCGACATGATATTCCACCCCAGAGAGATGAACAAAGCAAATATCCTACCAACTCCGCTGTTTGTGTCCCAGTTGGGACTCACTGTGTTGTCCAACAAACCAGGTAATTTGCATTATCAGTCTTTCATAATCTTGAATTTTTATTTGATTACATTGTGATTTGAATGCAATCTCAACTGGATAGTAGTAAATTAGTGTGAAATATAAAGAAGGTCTGATACCAAAATTATGCAAGGAACATTAGACAGTTGTTAAAGAAAAATCTTACATTTTCTCTAAAAAACTGAAATAAATATTTTTAAATTAAGTTAGCACACTTACATCTTGCCCATTTGTGTAATGCAGGTCATAAGCCTCTGTGTCTCTGTTGCAGTGCATCCTGGGGGTGTATATGCAGGGACAGAGTAAAGTGCGGAAGTACCTGCTAAAGGTCTCTGATAGGCATGCATACAGGATTGGGTTAGCGCAGCTCCAGGAATAGGACAAGAGGACTGCTATCTCAAAGCCACGTGCAAAGGCAAGGGTCATTTTTGTACCATACAATGAGCAGAAGTTGAAGACGTAGAAAGGCAACCAGCATATCCCGAAGACCACAACAACAGCTACCACCATCTTGGTAACCTGCTTCTCCAACCTCTGGCACTCCTCTGAGGTGGAGGAACTCCTGTCATATTGCCTGGAGCTCCTCAGGGACAGTACAAGAGTTGTGTAGAAGATGATCATTACCAGGAAGGGGAAGACAAAGCCCAAAACAAAAGTATATGTGAGGAAAGTCATCCACCATTTGCCCACAAACATGTCAGCCATACATAGGCCATACTGCACATTGAAGTGGAGAGCCATGGGCAAGACAGGAATCAAGGAGAATAGCCACAGAAATGCAGAGATTATCTTGGCCCGCTTTGGCGTTCTCCAGCGTGCAAAGCGAAGGGGGTCCACTAGTGCCATGTAGCGGTCCACGCTCATCACGGTGAGGCAAAACACACTGGTGAACTGGTTGATTCCATCCAGCACCATAACTAGCTTGCAGGCCAAATCACCAAAGATCCATTGGTTCTGGAAGTTTTGGAATGCTACAAAAGGGAGCCCCACCATAAACAATCCATCTGCCAAAGCCAAGTTAAAGATGTACACAGTTGTGGGAGATGACATTTTATCCAGCTTGAGGATGGAAATAATGACTAAAAAGTTTCCTCCCAGTCCTGTGATGCATACGACAAGGTAGAGGACAGCCATGGTCACACTGAAGTCATCAATATTCTGTGGAACTTCAAAACTGTGCACTGCCTTGCTGTTTAAATCCACAGCTGAGTTGTTGGAAAATAGCATTTGTAAAACTTCAGATGTTGCCATGCTTTATGAAAATTCCAGCATTAAAGAAGGTCAGCAAAAAAAAACAACTTCTGAACAAAGTTCAAAAGTGACCCAATGTGATGCCAAATATCTTTAGGGAAATACCTTTAAAATATAATTTTCTTCACTAAAAGTAGTTGAAAAAAGAAACAGCAGCACAGTCCTTGAGAGAAAAGTAGTGAGTGTTCAAACCTCCTGACGAGTTCTTATATAGCTCTCCAGCAGGGTCCACAAAGTGCTAATGTATCTCTGTTTATGTGTGTGTGTGTGTGTGTGTGTGTGTGTGTGTGTGTGAAAAGCCTTAGACAAGAGAGGTAGTGACAGCTTTATTCCATCTGTGCTGTTTATCTGAAAAGCTATGCTGCTCACAACAATCTGCTGTCATGTAGTTTCCAGGGTGCAATAATTTACACTATTTTTGTTATCATAACTAAACATTTTCTTCTGAAAAGTGCTCTCCTTTTCTCCCCAAATTCCCTCCCTCCCCTGCCTTTCTTTTTCTCCCTTTCCTTCATACCTCCACCCTCTTTCTCTATTTCTCTTCTTTCCTCGCAGTTCATTGGGGGGTCAATCAGTGAAGACCGACCCCCAGCTTCCCCTCAGGGCCACTCACCTTCCAGATGTAGCCCAAGAACAGAATTGGTGACACTCCGGACTTTCACCCGCATTTTTAAATTTTTAAATTTTTAATTATTTATTCCTTTTGTGTCTTTCACCTCGTTTCTATGAATCTCTCCCTAATTGTCTTTGTGTGTTAGCCTGGAAATCATTTATCACTGAGATGCAGTGCAGAAAACTGTGGCAGGAGATAAAAGAGAGTGAATGGTAAATGATTATCTCAGAGCTGTTTCTTCTCAGACACGCATTGTTGGAATACCTGGAATAAAGACAGGGACACACACATATAAAAAAAAATCAGACAAAACAAAACATAACCGGAAAATAAATATTTTAGACAATGTCTCTTAGATCCACCGTTAAGCAGTAGACATTGTGATTTACTCATCTCTGTTCTTTTTAAAACAATCTCTTAAATTCGTATTCATTTTCATAAAAAGAGGTATGTAA
This sequence comes from Clarias buthupogon, assembly GCA_030014345.1. NCBI lineage: Eukaryota > Metazoa > Chordata > Actinopteri > Siluriformes > Clariidae > Clarias > Clarias buthupogon. Next base: position 3,077,663 of record JAQMYK010000006.1, read on the forward strand.
ATGTAAATTAGCGAAATTGACGGGGCAACATAATTAAAAGAAAAATTGTGAGTGCTTAGTGACTGCCTTTGGTGTACAGAATGAGCTAATAGCTCTTTCAATCAATAAGAAGTTTTAAACACAGACAATCTGAATGGCAAGTTTTTAACACATGCCCACAGCTTAAATAAAGCAAATGAGGGTCAGAATAAAGTATGAGATTTTTCAGTGATGAACAAAGAAAGAATTTGCTGAGAATCAAATTATTTGGAAATAGGTAGTTTACTGTTGTTTCAATTGTCAGTAGGGTGAAAATTGTCCAGCAGGGAGGATATGAAATGAAAGCTGTCATGCCACTGTAGAAGACATGGTTACATCTAAAAATGCACTATTGTTAGAAGAATAGGCGGCACAGTGGTGAAGTGGTTAGTACTGTCGCCTTGCACCTCCAGGGTCCAGGTTCATTTCCCAGCCAGGCTCGATTTCTGAGTTTGCATGTTCTCCCCGTGCTTGATGGGTTCCCTCCGGGTACTCCGGTTTCCTCCCACAGTCCAAAGACCTGCAGATTAGGCTAATTAGCGTTCACAAATTGCCTGCAGTGTGTGAGTGTATGTGTGTGTGCCCTGCGATGGATTGACACCCTCATGCCCTAAGCCTCCTGGGATAGGCTCCAAAAATGTTTTGTATGGCACAATGATTTATGTACTACATTTCTGAAAGTATGTGGACAACTGACCATCACATGCCAGATGTGCTTGTAAACATTTTATTAAACACCACAGGATTATGGTCCACTCTTTTAGGAACATGGCTGTAATAATTTGCAGCAATACAGCCACACAAACATTAGTGAGGTCAGGCATTGATGTTGTGTCTGTAGGCCTGATATATCTATTAATCATATTTTTTCCACTTGATTTCTGACTATCCCAGAATTCCTGAAATAAGCTTCAGATCCACCAGTTCCCAGGCCAGGATAAAAATTTAAAATTAATGAATAAGACTGGGGGAGGAAACCCATCAAGCACAGAGAGAACATGCAAATTCCACGCACACACAATCGTGGGAATCGAACCCTCAACCCTGCACGTGTGAGGCCACAGTGCTGCCCAGGTTACCACGGTGTGTGTATATATATTTGTTAGCATGGGCTTGCAAGACCATGCTAATGGATAGTTAATTTATATCAGTTTTACAGTATATTAAACAGTAACAACCAACAGTTGAAATACTGCATTACTTACCAGAAATTCTGAGTTAAAAAACTAATTGTTGAACACAAACAGACATGTTTAGTAATGTCCACTCACTTAGGCAAGAGAACACTCTGGGAGAGCCCTACAAATCGGCTTCTCTGACTCCGCCCACATCCTGAACAATCTACAAGTTCAGGGATAGAGAATTTTAAGTTTGTTCTTCCCCACCAACTTATTTTTTAATCAAGCAAAAATATGTTTAATCAAGACATAAAGAAGAGCAACAATAAATGATTGATTTTTAGTTAAAAATTGCGTTGTTTATTCAGTTTAAACTTTCGCTTCAAAAGAAATACTGTTTATGCAGTATTTTACACTAAACTACAATTTAGTACCTGTATATTTTCACTACCTCCTTTTGTAGACTCTGTAAAAAAAACTAAAATTAGAAGGAAAAAAAAGTTAATTGTTTTGAAATACTTATATAATTCTCTTACTTGCTTCATTTACAAATGAACAAATTTAAGCTCACTGAAATCACTGACAGGTGTCACACACACCCGTATTGCGGCCGTCACTAGGATCCGGAAATAAGGTGGTCGCTAGACAGGAAGCATAAAAGGAT
>JAQMYK010000006.1:3224214-3238047 GCA_030014345.1 Clarias buthupogon
ATATTTCTTCTTTCCACCATTTTGTCTTCTGCTATAGAAACTCTTAAGCCTCTTAAAAGTCCTCCTCTCTACTCTTACCAATTTTTACCTTAGGAGCTGTTTTTAGGGATAAGATGTTTTGTGGATCATTTTGATCTTTACTAAGATTTTGTCCTAAATTTAAGGGGAAATTCTAAGAAAATGTCATAATTCTAAGAATTTTCTTAGTATTTTGTCAATAGGAACAACTTTTAGGCTTAAGAAGCTTTGTGAATACGGGCCCAGGTGTACTTTGAGAGAGCTTATCTCAACATCAGAAACGTGTTAAAGTTGCTAGAACAAAACATTTCCCCGATTTGATCAAAAAGAACTGTCTGTCACAGATCAAGAATTTTATTTAGTGCCATAAACACTGGTGTAAATCCCACAGCACTATTGCCCTGACATGACCTCATCAACCTGTGAGACATTTCTCAAACAAGACTGTTGAAACAAAGTCACACATTACACCTCCTGCTCACGACCCCTCTGTCTCTCCCACATGTTCAGCTCTCAGTCAGATTGATCATGTGTCCAAACTCCAAAACCACAAAATTCCCCAGACTTTTACACTCATTTATAATCGTGGTCTCTTTTAACTTTTACATTTTTTTAACCATCTTAATTGCATCGGTCCATATTCGATTCCTGTCTCGGGTCATTATGCATGAAGTTTGCATATTCTCCCCGTGCTTGGTGGGTTTTCTTCGTATACTCCGCGTACAAGTGTGTGAATGAGCATATACAGTAAGTGCTCTGTGATGGAGGGAGGGCGGGGCGAGGGGCATGTAGGGTGGATGACCTAAATTTGTTCAATCACTTAAAGCACACTCTTCTGTCAGACTACCTTTACATACACTGCCCGGCCAAAAAAAGGTAAAAAATTACAGAAGGACTGCGTCAATAAAAGAAAACAACTAAGGAGATTTTAAATGACTGGAACTGGGTTGAGTATCTTTCAACACATTATCAAAACTTGGAGGGATAGTGCTGGACCATCCACTTTGTGGAATAAATGCGATTGTATGTCATGAGTGGAGATCACTTAAACACTTGTTGAGGTTGCATGATAAAAAAAATTAACAGTACAAATCAGAACCTTGTTTAATAGAAAAGTAAGAGTGTTTCCATACGAACATAATATGGAGAGAACTCACAGGATTGGGACTAAACAGCTGTTTGTCCATGAGAAACCACTTGTTAGTGAGAGAAAAATTGTTTCAATTTGCCAGAGAGCATAAAGATGTACTTGGACTGGGGAAAAAGGCCATGTGGTCTATTCCTGAGTGATGGGTGTGTCAGGGTAAGAAGGGAAGCGCATGAAGCGATGCACTCATCGTACTCTTTTGTTATGATCTGGAGTTGCTTCACACAAGGAACAAAGGAACATTTCTGAATGATTTGCATGATTGTTTTTCTATCACTTGTTTGCACGCTGCATTTTTTCATGTCACTGATCCTAGTTTATGACTGAGGCAGGAGACCATCTGGGAAGCTCTCTCACTCAGGGGTAAGAGATGAGGAGGGAGGGGGCTCGTGGACATTACCTCAGGTCACCTCCAGACGGAGCAGGAGAAACAGCACACATTTAACAGCAGTGCAGTTCCCTATCTCACCTACGCGGTTTCGCTCGGTGGCCATAAGTACGGTTCATCATGATTCACCGCGAGTTTTTTGCGCTGTGAGTACGTTTCCATCTTTCCGCGCGAAAAATTAAACATGTTTAATTTTTTTGCCGGTCCTCGCGAAAGCTTGCGGTTCTTACAGAACTTCGCGGAGCGCCAGCGGAACATCGGCGGGCAATTGCGGCGACTCACGGTGCCTAACTCCACATCTCACCGTGGGTCAAACCGCATAGATGAGATAGGGGTATTAGTAAAATCACCCACACTCCGAAATGCTCACTGAACTGTAGAGCTTCATATTTCTGTTCTGTGTGAAATCATTAAGAATAATACATAACCAGTCTACACACTCCTGAGGGGAAATGGTTTAATGTAGTATTGACTGTTAATTAGGAGTTTGATGTCATAGTATTCGTTGAAAAAGAAAAAATGGAAAACGGTCCAAGCCCTTAGGGTCAAATTTTAGGAAAAACAAATAAATAAATCAATAAATATATAGGGGGACAATAAAACTGAAACATTGGCCAATTTAGTGTTGGAGGTTTCATGGCTAAATTTGACCAGCCTTGTGGCCAATCTTCATTGATTGCACATTCCACCAGTAAGAGCAGAGTGTGAAGGTTTAATTAGCAGAGTAATAGCACAGTTTTGCACAAAACATTATGGGTGACATATCAGAGTTCAAAAGAGGACAAATTGTTGGTGTGTGTCTCGCTGGCCATATCCAACAGGAATAACTGTGGACGCAAGAGGAAGCTGTCTGAAAGGGATGTCCAGGTGCTAACCTGTATTGTATCCAAAAAACATAAAACCACAGCTGGCCAACTCACTGCAGAATTAAATGTGCACCTCAACTCTCCTGTTTCCACCAACACTGTTCGTCTGGAGCTCCACAGGGTCAGTGTACATGTCCGGGCTGCTATAGCCAAACGTTTGGTCACTCGTACCAATGACAAACATCGGTTTCAATGGTGCCAGCAGCGAAAATCTTGTGCTGTGGACAATGTGAAACATGTATTGTTCTCTGATGAGTCCAACTTCACTGTCTTTCCCACATCCGGGAGAGTTACGGTGTGGAGAAGCCCAAAAGAAGCGATGTGATGGTTTGGGCTGCAATTTCATGGCAGTCCCGAGGCCCAATACTTGTACTAGATGGGCTGCCACGCCACTGCCAAGGACTACCGAGCCATTCTGGAGGACCATGTGCACCCAGTGGTTCAAACATTGTATCCTGAAGACATTTCAGTAGCTTTGAAATCAGTAGTTGACTTTCGGTAGCTTTTAGTAGCCAATCACCTGCAAGCACATAAAAATCTGAGGTACCTGAGGTAATATCCACAGTTATTGTACAGTATATTGTATATACACTGTAATACTATGTAAAACATATTTGTTACTTTATTACAAAACTCCATATTGTTAGTGCCACTTTCATGATTTAAGTTTGTAAGTAAGTTTGACTGGTTGTCCATGGCATAACAGGTGTGATGGTGAAGTTGCCAAAGATAATGTCATATTATGGTGACATTTAAAACCGTTGGAGTGTGCAGCCCCTAAGTGTAGTGTGCGAACACTTGTATTATTAGATCAGTTGGTGGTGCTGTTACGCCTCCTATAACACTGTCTGCAGATATTATTATTATTATTATTATTATTATTATTATTATTATTATTATTATTATTATTATTATTATCATCACTCTCTCACTCATTGTCTATACCACTTTATCCTGTATACAGTGCCACAGGGGGCCTGGAGCCTATCCTAGGACACTGAGGGTACGAGGCGGGGTACAGCCTAGAGATTATTATTAGTAGTAGTAGGAGTAATATAATAATATATAATGAGGATCTAATATAACATAAATCAAGAATTTGTAGTACAATAAAACTTTAGTTCATTTCTGTTTGTGTTCCAGATGTGTTTATATAATCCTGAAGGTTTGTTTACTAGGTCACTAATCACTCTTTGTCATTATAGTGCAGTTTTCTTTGCCTCCATGGTGTCTGTTTCTTCAGGATTTTCCTCGTCTGAGTGTAAGGTGTGACAAATGGATCGAAATTATTCAAATATTTAGAAACAAGCCTAGGGGCAGTGTTGGGGAAGTGCACAAATACTTTACTTGATTACAAGTAGAGATATTCTAGATAAAGTATTAATTAATCAAAAGTAGAACTCATTGATTTACATTTCTACTTGATTAGTACAAAATAATTTTCCTTCAAATGTACTTAAGTATCAAATATACTGAGCTTGTATTAGCTCACAGTAGTCTATAAGTCATTGTAAAAGTCTTTCTCTCTCTCCCTCTCTCTCTCTGCTTCCTGACTGTGAAAGTGCTGTTTAGTCACTCTCTACTGTACACCCGACTCCACTTCTGATTTGAAACACCTGATACATGATTACGGCATGCAATTATACAGAATGGTCACCAGGTGGCGATATTACTGCTTCAAATGCTACACACCACTGTGGCTATGTAACCTGGACACACAGTATATAGAAATGTAGTGGAGTACAAGTAAAAATATACACTAATAAAAATGTTCAAGTAAAGTACAGATACATTAAATATGAACTTAAGTACAGTACCGAAGTAGAATTACGTGGTTAACTTCCACATCTCTTAAAATTGTTATATAATAATCTTATAAAGAGTCTGCATCAGCAGTACTGTATGTTGATGTTTTGATATTGTGTCGGATGCGTCCATTAAGTGCGGCATTCTGTAAATGTAATAAGAGATGGCTCGAGGCGGGAGATCTTTAGGGATGTGGATAACTTTACGATGCTCAATAGTTCAGGACTGAAATTTCCTACAGTTTTGTACCTGAGCCTCCAATAATGACCTGGACTCCATATGAACTTAAACACCTCTCCAGCCTCCTAACACACAGTATGACTGCAGATCAATCCCTGCTATCGGTATCGCCCTAATGAGGACGAGTTCCCTGTAGAGGCTGATTCCTCTCAGGGTTTCTTCCTACTGCCATCTCAGGGAGTTTAACGGACAATCTGATCATTTTAATTTATACACATGTTCTCACACATTTCATACTAATTTCCATAATTTGATTCTGTAAAGCTGTTTTGTGACAATGACCATAGTTAAAAGCGCTATACAAATAAAATTGAATTGAATTAAACAAATGTAATGAACACGATGGCTACTTATGTGCACACTGCAGTCCTGTGGTTCAGAGTTGGACTGAATATATTCTCCTGTAGCGTGTTACAGACTTTCTCTTAGAAATACATGCAATATAAACATGTAACGGCAACTAACCATGTTCACCACCAGATGGCAGAAGTGTTCCATCAATAAATAGAAGTGAGCCTAGTGTTGGTATGGAGTAATCCTAAACTCCACAGGAACATCTGGATGCAGTATCAGTACATGTTGTAGTAAGTGGAGTATATCTGAGGGGAAACATTACAGCGAGCAGATCCTAAAATCTTCTGAGTCGGGATTTTGATTGTAATGTTTGGCGGCTCTGAGGCACAGTGAGGTGTGTCGTCCTGAGGAATGTCAAGCACATGTTAAGCAGACTTGTTAGTACTCTTACTTTATTCCATGATTTATTCAAAATGAATATATTTAGTTTAGTCGATGTACAGCGTTTAAAATCTTTAATATGATTACAATACACTAACATCATTGACGGGAAAAGAGTTTGTAGATTAAAATAAACCGATCAGCTTTAATGTAGTCAGTGATATTATTATGAACTAACTTATTAATACAAGGAAATAAACTAAGGTCGAGTATCTTACGCCTTGTTTACACTAAGTTACAATTCTTTCATCATCACACAAACACACTCCCTGTTCGGGAATCAGAGAGTGAATCAAACAAGTAGATCGCATTAAGATGAAGTTTTGTCTATAAATGTCTCCAGCACATTAAAATTCACTTATACCACCGCAGCACTGTTATTTCAGCTGGCTGATCTGTGCCAGGGGGCATTTTAACACATAACGCTGGGCTCACGGTTTGGGTATTTTACATGCCCTCACATTTATACATACAGGAATCACAGCGCTGAAGTCACCCAACAACGACGTGTACTTACACTAGTAGATGTTAAAATCACTCATGGATTGTGTTGCTGCAGAATTGTTAGACATTAATTAAATTAAATAAACCCGGATCCTTGATCGTTTTGCTGCACATCTGGATGTGTTGTGCTGCAGTGTTTAATGTCAGGATGATATGAATGATGTTTATTTTATTTCAAACTCAGCATTTTTCTTTCGCGTTTAAGGGAAAAATTAGTTTTCATGTATCTTTAAACGTCTCCAGGTTCGGTTAGAATCACAGTCCTAGTGAAAGACCGATCATAAGCTATAATATCTGTATTTAACTTGTGTTTAAATGGTAACTTGTTCCTTATGAACATTTCCACATTTTATCAGCAGACGAGCCTCATTCTGAGGGTATCAGTGAGACTACGGTCCATGTAGAGACAAACTGCAGGTTTCTGGACGCTGTGTGACCGCTGCACTGGGACGGTGTAACAGGTTTCCAGTGAACACTACAGTATACAGGACAGGTCATAAATGTGTGCTGCAGTACTCTGTAGACCTGCGATGGAATATGATGTATCTGATGGTGTAAACCAGAACTGTTGTGGCCACAAGGTGGCAGGAGTGTTCTTTTCAAGAAAAGGACGGGGGGAGGGGGGTGTGTGTGTGTGTGTGTGTGTGTGTGTGTGACGGGGAACAGAACTGGGAGACATGTCCTTTTCTGTTCTCGCAGTCAGTCTGATTATTATTATTATTATTATTATTATATTTTTTGCTGCTTAAATCTTTAATCCATAAGCGTTCGGTTCTGTCTTAACTCTCGTCCAGCAGTCGTGTCTCATTTTACAGTAACAGCTGTGTATTTCCTCATCTGTGTCCGTGTCTGTAGTCACAGATTATCTTAAAGCTCCTTACCGGATGATTTTGGAGACACTCTTCACAAAAATGGACACGTTAATATTAAAAAATACTTTTACTTATTATTATTATTATTATTATTTTTTTACGTTTTTCACACTAAAAGCAGGACATAAACCTGAGAAAACCAGAGAGACGAGGTCGACAAAATGACAATAAACTCCAAACTAAAGTCTAACCATGAACAGTCCTGATGTCGTGATGCTGCTGGTTAACATTTCAATCATGTTTGTGTGTGCGTGTGTGTGTGTGTGTGTGTGTGTGTGTGTGTTTGTGCGTGTGTGAGTGTTCGGCCTGAAGAATCTTCATGTAGTTGTTGGTCAATCATGTCACACATTTCCCTTTTCCTCCTAAACTGTGGTGCCTCGGCTCGATCATCAGGGACAATCTCATCATAGGTTTCATACTCATTTCCATAATTTCTCTTTGATTTTGTAAAGCTGCTCTGTGGCAGACTGCTGTTAAAATCACTATACAAATAAATGAAATTAAATTTAAGTGAACAGCGAGGGGACAGCGAGGGGACAGCGAGGGGACAGCGAGGGGACAGCGAGGGAGAGCCAATCTGTAAATTAAATATACTGTATTTGTGTAGGAGCAATGAAAACAACAAGGAGGTACGTACAGTATGTACACACACTATGAGAACACACGGGCCGAGCTACAGACTGATCAACAGCCACTTTGAGCTCGACACTTCGCCATAGTGTTACAGAGAACTGAACAGTTAATCTCATGAAAATAAAAAATCATGATTATTATTTAATTGCGAAAGGCTGCAATTTATTACAGATAATATACACATTTATGTAGGGTTTATAATTTAAGTATTGGTTTATTTTTCAGATAGATAGATAGATACTTTATTAATCCTGAAGGAAATTCCAGATATGCAGCAGTAACACGGAGACAGTAACACGGAGACAGTAACACGGAGACAGTAACACGGAGACAGGTGAGTAGACATGAGTACACACTACTGTAGATATCTCACATACAGTCAGTAGACACAGGTTATAATAGATAAATAGCACCTATATAAAGCATATATTAATAAAAAAGGACATAAATGAATAATACAAATAAAGGAAAATAAGTGAAAAAATACTTAGATACTTTAAATGCTTTTATTTTAATATTGGCAAACGTCCTGTTGTTGAGGTTATTTGTGCCGTTATTTGGTGTTAGCCTGGATAAATCGCATTAAAATACCAAATGCATACGTTTAGTACTTTCATATTGCAGTTTAAGTTCACAGTATGTCTAGAATAATCTCAATAGAAATCTCACAGACACTCTGTAACATCACGGTTAGTGCTGCTCTTATTCACATCCGCATCAATAATCTGTGAAAGGGAATTAAACGACAACGCCCTTACGATGGTGACGTGGAACTCCTGCTGTGTCTCCTGCGTCCCGTAACGCTGCTCTTCTGCTAAACGTTCCTGAAGTCTGTACAGATCGCGTGAAGCACAGAGCTACTGTGTGTTCACCTTCCTCTCTTTAATTCCCTGTTTACAGAAATCATCTGCACCTCTGACGCTTTACTAAATCCACACACAGCGTTCGGTAACCTAGAGCAGGACTAACAGTGTACACGCGGTTTCAGGACAGATAGAAGTTCTGTACAAAATGTTCACGGTTCCCTGGAGCTCGCGGGATTTTCAACTTTCTGCATTTATTTCTCATTTTATCACACGGTAATGAGAGACAATTCTTGAAATTCCTCTCTCAGTGGATTACATTGTGAGTGTATGAGTGTGTGTGTGTGTATGTGTGTGTTTCTACAGTCTGTTCTCTTTAGCTTGTACAGTGCACTCATTTGATACGTAGTGATTTTGCTGACACATTTATAGCCGCATTGTGTTCTTTCTCGGATCCGTTTCAGTTCCCTGAATATCGGACATCCACATGCGGCCAGAGATTTCTTTCTTTCTTTTCTTTTTTTCCTCATTACCCTCTTCATTCTTCAGCAGCCATGAAAGGAGAAGGTCGGTATTAAATCTCCGTAATGGCTGCTCCAGCTTTAATAGGATTAAAATTCAGACAGGAGCGCGAGTCGGCCGTGGCTGTTCCTGTCAGCTTAAGACCACCAGGGCTGATGCAGAGGAATAATAATCATAATGAACTGTTGTAGTGAATCAAAGGTTTTACACACAAAGTAAACAGCTGAAACTGTAGAAACGCACAGACTCTATAATGTATTTCTGTCACACGGCCCGGAAACACGAAGATCTACATTAAATATCCACTCGAGGTTCTTCTCCTAAACCTTTAAATCCAGTATCATGATTATCCTGTTTGTTTTTTTCAAGTCAACATTTTATTATTATTATTATTATTATTATTATTATTATTATTATTATTATTATCGCCTGTTGTATGATACGGTGTTGAGTCGAGCAGACATATGATTCCTTTCTAGTCTGTATTTTCCTTTTGACTCTCCAGGCCCTGCATCCCAAACACCCAGAGCAAATCACCGCAGCTGCTTTCTCTCATCGCTCCGGATTAAGCTGCGTCATGGAAACAGTGGCTCATATGACACCTAATACAAAGTCATTAAGTCCATCCATATTACACTGAAATGTGTTTGTGGAGCATGGCTACTTAAACAGTCAATGCTGCGTATTCATATTAGATTCTTCTTTTTGTAAATTGTACATTAGCAATAAATAGCAAACAACCAAATCCAATAAACCAAATAAAACCTTTAATAGATTAAGTTTATAGTAGGACGTGTGGGTTCACATCTACTCTGAGAATCCTAGTTATAATGAGTAATTCATGAATTTTCAGATTTATTTCAAAGTTCCAGGTGCTGCAAGATCAGTCTGCTGCCTGGTATACTATATGAACTATAATAATAATAATAATAATAATAATAATAATAATATCTGTTCTATTTAACATATAAACTCATGCAGTTCAGTAGGGATGGGGATCAACCACCCGATACGATATAATCACGATACACAGGTGCAGATTCGATTTGTACTGAGATTCTGTTAGTATCATGAATTTATAAATATCAGATATACATACAAATGTTTCATATACATTAAAAAAATTTTTTTTTAGATTTCGTTACAATTCTGAACAGTCTAATTCACTCCTATCACACCCAATGCTGTTCTGCCTTCCAGTTTATGAATAGTTTAGAATACACCACCTGTAGGATTATAAAGGAGCGCCAACATTTTACTGCCGCAAATGCAAACATACATACAGTATATAATTTATTTTTAATTTTTTCAAATCTGAGGCACGAGCTTGTCATTGGTGCAACAGAAATAAATTTTTATGGCGTTACTAACATTGAGTGCAAATTCATCTCAAAATCCACTCATTACACACACTTACAGCAGTCACTTACAGCTAATTAGTCTTGATTGCGCGTCAGAAGCCCCGCGGGCTTTATTTTTATTTTTGTATTGTTTAAATGCTGCGTTTAGTTTTTAAGTGAGAGAATTAATGTTATAAGGAATGGACATTTAATTACTCACGTTAAGTTCAGTTATGAAGCTGTTGAACAAAGAAAAGGTTTAGCAATTTTGAGTGATGATAACTTTTAAGGTTCAATGTCTTAAAATTGTAACAAAATCTGAAAAATGTTATATTAAATCTGGATATTTACAAAATTATGATCGCAATATAAATCAGATCATATCGTTATAATATCGCATCGGCTGATACTAATGAATATACATTGATACAAGATTTAAAAGGAAATAAAACAAACTGTAGGTTTTGTGAATAGAGAAGAGTGATTGATTTAATCTATTAATCTGTGATGATCGAGGCAGTTTGGCAATGCATAAGTTAAGATAAGTTTTTCCCCTGTCTACAGCTCAGTCCCGTCTCCATACTGCAGTTTTTGATCTTCATTAATTCATTCATTCTCTGTGCTGCTTATCCTGGATTGTATTTTCAGCCTTGTGTGGCAGCTAGTTAGCTTCGTAAATCAACGTAGATAAATAAACTAAAAAAACTATACAGATGCAATTCAGAGGCAATTTGTAACGACTTAGAAGCAATTATTAAGCAGACGTTGTGTTTTTAAGATGGCATAACGTTATCGGTTGTGTGTTCTAGCTGAAAGTGCTTGTGTGTCTGCTTTTTTCTGGGTTTTTGAAGGCAGCTGCTCTCTGCTCGGTCCTGACCTCCCTTCACCCATGCTGCGACCGTCAGTTAGTGTAAGTGACGGTTATTAGAGCACCTGTGGCACGGAGTGATACGTATAGTTACACATTCCAGTGCTGTTACAGTCCATTATCACCACTTGTGGAAAACCTCTCCATGAATCAGATTACTCAGTTGAAACTCATTTTGTATAATTACATTTACGACTTTTGGCAGATGCACCTTTAAAGAAAGACTTAACTTAACTCCGTTGAAGTCTCTTTCATTAAATACATCCTTAGCGGATAAGACATTATTTGGTGAGTTTTTTGCAATACCACCCTTCTACCAGACATGTCTCTGTATCTCCTAAACCTCAAAAGTAAAAAAAAAAAAAAAAAGTCAGAAACTTGGCTCAGGGAGAATAATAAGAACCCTCCCTTTTTTATTCACCCTTTAGAGAAACAACACCTTCTAATTGGGATACTGCTGCATCATCATCATCATCATCATCATCATCATCATTATGTAACGTAAGACCAAATGAACAGTTTGAGATGGGTGGAGGGTCGGGACTCCAAGGGCATGAAAAACAAACAATGAAAAGAACCACATATAAATTTTCTTTCCGTTTCTAAGAGTTCATTAAAATAAAAACCCACACACACACTCTCTGCACGGTTCAGCCTTTCTCCGAGGGAATAAAATAGAGAGAGCTTTGGCACCAGAGAGTGAGCCTTTAAGTCTAATTGTAGTGGTGATGGAGAGAGAGAACAGATCGAGGAATGAGAGCATAAGAGACATGGCTCATTTTCACACACTAGTGCCCACGACAACTGCCCTTCCCCAGGGCCTGGTACCCCATTTTAAAACACCCACTAATTGGAGCACTTTTTCTAATACGCATGCCAGAACTATCAACAACATTAAGTGTACAGTGCAGGTCATAAATAATTGAACAGTGACCTACTGGACGTCGCATTAAACAATCACTCTGAGGTTGAGCAGCTGAGTATATGGACTTTATTTCATGAGCGTTTATGTTTGAATTCAACACGGCACACAGACGACAATCAGTTTTCTTTTATACTGTATACTTTTATACTGTAGTTAGTTATTGGATTATTCCTTTCTGCACAAGGCAGCTGGAGATATTCCTAGATGTCATCTGTTATTGGCAGTTCTTATCAGCGTGTTTCTGTGTAAAAACCCCCTAAGAACATGAGAAAGCTCAGTGATGAAATAAGATGAGGAAATGATTTTATTTTGAATCGTGAATCTTTTTGTCGATCCATGTATCACCACACTGACTCCAAAGTAGATTTTTACAAAGTTATTTTTTTACATTTATAATTATACAGACTGCTAGTTTGATAGATATATAACTGATTCTGGAGCTCGAGTCGGAAGCTCGGACACTTCTATATATACACACTATAATGTGTATAACACATTCTGTCCCGAGTACACGGGCTTCTGATTTGCAACACAAACACATTATTTATTCGTAACTTTATTAGAAATTACGTGCGTTAAAAGCAATCTGCCTTTTTCTCCAAACTCTGTGAGCAAATTAGTCTAATAATCTACTCATTACACACACTTACAGCAGCCTCGAAACACCACCAGCGCTAATTAGCCTTGACAATCTAGAAGCCCCGCGTGTTTTTGGAGTTAGTTTGTATTGTTTAAATCTGTTCTTGGTTTTTAAGTGGTTTTTAAGTGTTATAAGGAACGGACTACATTTAATTACTCATGTTCAGTTCAGTAGTAAAGCTGTTGAACCAAGATAAGGTATAAAACTTCTAAGTATTGATAACCTTTTTAAAGGTTCAATGTCTTAAAATTTTATCAAAATCTGGAAAAAATCTGATATTGGATCGGGATATTTATAAAATCGTGAAAGTCACAGAATCGCAATATAAATCAAATCAGCACCAAGATTTTGTGATAATATCGTATCGGGTGTTACGCTGTTACGTCCCATCTCTACTAATGAAGCTCTAAAAACCTCTAAATAGTAAAGAAAAAACTGTTCAAACAACATAAATGTGCAAATGTGCAGATGTGTGATAAAAGGTTAGAGAGGAAAAAGAAATGAGTTGTAGGTTTTCGAATAGAGAAGATTAAGGTCAGCTGCTTTCATGGAGAATTCAAGAAGAACAACAGAAAGGCTAAAATGTGTTGCCATGCAGAAACCATAACATAGACATAACTTCAAAGTTAAATTGAATCAACTTTAAATGTAACCTTTCTTTGTAACTTTAAATGTATTGGCCACTCCCCTGATTACAATCTAATCAGTTAACTTGTGAAACTGTCGTAAGAACAAGTGAGTTTGTGGTGAAAGCTAAACACACACACACGCACACGCACGCACGCACGCACGCACGCACGCAGGAACATGCCTCCACTGTCCAGTGGAGGCTCAACGGTTTAAGGCTCTTGGTTTCTGATTAAAAACGACGGATGTTTAAGTCAGGTCTGTATCATCACAGGGACATGTGTAAATATTATTTCCGTACTCGTTAATACTGTACAAAACTATAGTGCAAACACCAGAGGTTGTAGCCCTTAAAGCTCAGAGCATTTAGTCATTATTTGTTTTGCTGTTTTTTTAATAAACATCTATGAATTTCAGGATGTACAGTATAGAGTGACGTATCTTTTTTTCAGCACAAAATAGACAATATGATGAACTGAACTTATTTTAACAACTTATACAAACATGACTGAGCAAAAAAATAAATAAAAAAATAAATATATATATATACAGTATTTGCTCATTTTGTGAGTTTTTTTTGTGATGTCATTCCCATATTCCTGTAGTAGTAAAATGTACGTTATATAAGTAATGTATATAAAGTATATAAAGTAACTATGTTAAGTAATGATAACTGTCGCTCTGCCTGACATATCTGAAAACCCAAATGCAGGGTTTGAACAGCCTCCCTGTTAACACACACCGGCACGACTTCCATATACAGTGGTCACCAAATCGGAGCATTCGTTTGACCATCGCCGCCGCGGCGACAGCATTTTGGGGTTGTGCGTTTGCTGGCTTTTACCACTGAGTGGCGCTATATAACTACAGACTGACGCCTCATGCCTTAGTTCATTCTC
>JAQMYK010000006.1:3239119-3252396 GCA_030014345.1 Clarias buthupogon
CGATGAATGAAAATGTCACTTTGCGCCACCTGGCGGCCATTTTAAGAATGACTTTGAAATGCAACTGATTTATTTTGCCCGCTACCGCCTTTAAATGGCGGTATGCGCGGCGATGTGTCCATTCGGATTTAGTGACTACTGTACTGTAAGCACATCTATTTTTTTTTTATCATCATTGACCCATGCTGTGATGCCGGCACGGATCTGTGCCACTTTGATTTTAAGGATTTAAATAGAAACTACTCATGCTTTGTCTGTTTTTCCTTACATTTGTGCATGTAAAACAACAATAAAATTAAGTTTCAGAATAAATTTTAATAGTTAAGGTAAAGTTAAAAAGGTTTACTGAGTTTGAAGTCATGAATGATTTGAGGCAGCAGTTGTTGTTGGTGTTGGTGTTTACAGTATGTGTACAGTAGGTGTACAGTATGTTAGCCGGCTCGTACAGTACTGCATGAAAGCCTTCGTTCTTTTTTACTCAGTTTGTGTTTCCCTGCCTGTTTCATGCCTCTTCATAAGTGTATTTGTAAAAGATGCTGGAAAAAAAACCATTAAACACGTCGCCGGTGCAGCTGTAAATACACAATGATCTTGTTTTATTTTTCAGCCCCTCCTAACACTTAAACCAATAAACTGCACAACCCTACACACTTCAATTAAAATTTGGCAAAGTATGAATGATTAAAGGAAACACCCATGATGAGTAAACGACTCAAATGCAGAAGTATTTGTATATTTGTTTTTTTTTTAAAAAAGTGCTCCATGTAGTTTTATAAAGCTCGTAACGTTCGAGATGGAAATGACTGAGGGAGATTTTATCATAAGTATAATTATCATGTTAGCTGTGCCACGCTGGACCCACGGTTATGACATGGTGGGCGTGTGGGTGGGGGGGTGGGGGGGGGAGAGAGAGCTTCTAATGTCTATCTCTCTCTCTCTGTCTCTCTAAGTGTGTGTGTGTGTGTGTGTGTGTGTGTGTGTGTGTGTGTGTGTGTGTGTGTGTGTCCATGCATGTACACACCTGTATTCCTGAACTGTTTAATTGTGATATCGTTAATATAAACATAAGTTGCATTTTTATTAGACGTACAGTATTGCGTTCGATCTTCTTGATGTGTTTAAGGTTATATTTTGCATCACAGCACAACAGAATATGAACACACACACACAAACACACACACACACACACACACACACACACACAAATAAACACATGATTTTGTTGAACTTTTCTCATGAACCCCCATGGCACTTGGCTCTTCTTACTGTCCAAAAATCTTTCCTCGTGAAATACAAGTTGGGAAGCGAATGTTTCCTGTGACCCATTAAGCGTGTTTAGTTTTTTAACAAAGAAAAAAACAGAATCGCTTACTGTCTTTAAGAACAATGCACAAAGGTGTGTATTAGGACACCTGTGCGTACATGAGCTGGAATTCCCCCTTAAATTACTGAACATCATTTCCATAGTGTGTCTCATGCAACAAGGTGCTCCATATACACACACACACACACACACACACAGACACACACACACACATAGAACTGTTTTCATATTCGTACCTTATTCACTTCATTCATTCATTCATTCATTCATTCATGTAACCCAATAAAAGGACAGAAGACAGTCAGCAGGGGTTCTGATCTACACCCAGCAGTTTGATGCTAGCACTAAGACGTTTTGTCTCCCAGCGTACGGTTATTTATCACACCTTTGTAGAGCAGACAGGAGCGAAAGTGGTGGGGAATTTTTCAAGACAAAAGAATGTTCTCGGCTCACTCGTGGAGAAGATAAATTGCTGTTTATGTTTCAGGTTCGTCTGACGGAAATAATGTAGTGGTGTTTATGGTTTGGCAGTTGGAGCCAGACACGTCAGGGCGCATCGGTTCTTACTGCGCTGAACGTTATTGAAGGTCACGCCAGGCCAGGAGATTTTAGTTGGCGTGAGTCGGTTCCTCTCTGAACTTTTGAGATGTGTAATTAGCTATGGCGTTATCACAGGAGCAGATAACTCCAGAAAAGAGGAGCGATACATAGCTTAGCGTTTAGGAGCTAACGGTGCAGAAGTGCGATGTCTGATTCCGTCTCATGTAGCCAGGACTCGGTAATGAATACTGAAGCTGGCCAAAATGGAGTGCAGATCTACTCGAGCTTCTTTCCTGCTGCTTGTCCCTGAAGACCAACGAGTTCAGGAGTCAGGATCAATTGCTGGAAAGGAAACGGTCCACAGTGGGACGGTAGCACTGGACCTTCCTCTACCCCCTGAGTCTCCCACCATATCAGACACTAATGCACTCTTAGCTCTCCTCATGTTACCCTTCAAACCTCAAACTCCTGGAGCTCCAAGAAGAAGACGCTCTGCATGACAGTTAATTCCCTCTGTTTTTGGCAGAGACATTTTCTTGAGATTAAAAACGACAGCGCTACCTTGGCGTATCCGAGAACCTCGCAGACCCTACTGATAATTACATTTGAGGAAAACATGGTTCTTGTTTGATTTTGCGCCTCCTCTGTCTGCTTGTTAATTCAAACCATGGAGCTCAATCAGTGCTGGTGAATGAATACTGTGATAAACAGCAGTTAGGGGTAGGTGGTACGAGGGACTGGAACAGCTCACGCCTTTCTCCGGATGGTTCAGGATTCAAGAACATTAAGGATTGCTTTGCTTTTTGTGGCGTGCAGAGGACTGGTTTGGAAGTCGGGTTGGAAGCGTCAGGATGTATGTGGTTTCTAATCCCAAAAAGACGTTTGGTTTTGTCAACTCTTTATCAGGAGTAACTCGCTAAAGGAATGCTTTTCCTCCATCATGGTCTCCATTAGCTCTATACAGTTAATTTGTTCAGACAGGATGCCACTGGGAGCGATGCTGCATGCTAGTGTTGGGAGTTGTCCAAATCCAAGAGCTGAACACTGTGTTCTCTTTGATTGCTGGAGGGTTAATGGTCTAATGGTTCATGCGTCTGCCTTCTGGGTGAATCAGTGGAAATTGGGAGCAGCCAGTGCAAATTATTCAATTAGATGCTCAGCAAGGTCTTGATTGCAAGGCGGGGGAAAGCGTGATGACAAATTCAGTCCTGTGTGTGTCAGCATTGACGATTTCTTCCAGGTAGCATTTGACTTTGATTAGCTCTTGCGTTTACTACACGTGGCCTCGTGGCCTCCAAACAGTTACGGACATAAGAATATGAGAAATCGAAAAACTAAGAAAAAGACGTATTTAATCTTTAAGAAATCATTTCATATTGCATCGTAGTGATGGGAATCACCAGGGTCGACCCGATACCGTATCACAATGTGCCAGTTTAATCTGTATTGTGATTCTGTAAGAAATACCCAAATTATGTACATACTGTATGGGTGTGTGTATGGAGTTTGTTACAATTTTAAACAGGCTTAGCAAGTAATTTTATTCTACTACACAGATGCTGTGCTACCTGCCAATGTGGGGATAGGTACTGTAATAGCTGTAATAGCACGCCACCTGTAGAATTGTTGATGAACAGCAACATTTTAGCACTTCAAATGCAAACATATTGGAAAAATATACGTAAAAAATGGATTGCGGAGTCAGTGTGTCACCCAAAATAAATGACAATACCTGACTCTCTATTGCACTGATGCAGGCAAATTGTCATGGTTTAGGAGGAATGAGTTAAGAAGCAGAAAAGTCACTTCAAGGATCACACAAGGGAAGTGTTACATTTTACAGAGAGGTGACACCAGTTCAGCGTTCAGCATGGAGGGGAAGTCGAAGTCCAGAGAAAGCGGTGACCTGAGCGAGAGCCATATTTACTTTGGAGCGCTTGTAAAGAAGCGCAGAGAGATAACGGATCTGTCTCTTTTCCTGTAAATGAATCGTTGAGAGACGAAAAAGGAAACTGTCCTTTATCCTCATGCCATCACAGAAGCACAAAGGAAACAAAAGATAAATGAGAATTTCCTCTTTCTATTCTTTCTATTTCGAGCATCACTAGGATTCAGGTCGGTGGTGGAAAGATTAGACGCAGCTAGACGGAAAATCTGCTGCGTCAGAATCCATTTTTACATCACGCTCAGTACGAAGCGCATTTACACACACATGAGATTCATCATGTGGATGGCTGGATGTTTATATACATACAGTATATATATTATATGTTTATAATAATTGACATGGTCACAACTGTAAAGTCTATTAACTGTATGTTACTTGATCATATCTAACCAATAATTCTTAATAAGGAAATGAAATCCTTTATAATAATGAACATAATCATTATTGGAAAAAATTAATTCATTTGCATTTTAATGGTACGTTACATATAACTCTTTCATCTTCAGTAACCAGTCACTTTATGCTGGTCAGATTCGTGGTGCGTATTCGCTCTCTTGGTTTGGGGTGTTTAAGGCAGACAGATGTGAGAAATGGACTCCCTTTTAAAATCACTCTGGGTCTCTCTGAAGCCAGCTGTAGATTTTGGAGGGATGTCGTCGTGTCCTGCTGAAGCCACTCTGGTGTCCATTTTCTCCAGCTGCTGACAATGACCCTGGACGGACAGAATGTTTTGTAAATTATTTTGTCTCCTCTTCTGATGGACAAATGCCCTTCTGTGAATGAGATCCTGCACATGCTTGGTAAGCCCTTTGAGGACCGCTGGTGCAGATGTGACTAAGATGATGTTCAAGAGAATCGTGCAGAAATTCTGATCTTTATTAAAAGGGTGTACACACCAGGTTATGATCTTTTTTTCCCTTCTTTTTCCTTTTTTTGCTTTAAATATAAAGTGGTACCTTGGCATAGAAATTTAGTATGTTCAGGAGGCGAGTTCTTAAGGTGAAAATTTGTATTGTGAAGTGCATTTTCCCATAAGAAATAAAATAAATGCAGATGATCTGTTCTAGCCATCTAAGAATATTACCAATATTACCAATTTCCAACACTATAATCATATTTTTGCATATAAAAATAATCTAAACATTTAGAAAAGACATGTAAATGAAGTAAAATATGAAATAAATAGACATTAAACCTCATTTAAGCTTAATTTATGACTCCTCTCGGCACCGGCTGATTTAAAAACCAAACTGAAAGTGGCATCATTTTCTTCTTGCTACCGTCCTTTCTAACATTATTGGGACTCATGGTGTCATGTCTTTACTACAATTTGCACAAAATGCAAAAAAAACCCACATAAACTTGCTTCACTTGGCTTCACACATAACTTTGGTTCGTTCGCTTTCATTCTGAAAATGCTTCACATGCCGAGACAAATCTCTTGCAAAATTTCAGTTCTTAAGGGAAAAATTCACAAGTTCATTTGCCGAGGTACCACTGTATCTATTTTCATGAGTTTTATTGATTATTATATCTAGTGGCAGCCAGAGGAATCATGCTGCAGGTGTAACAGATTAAAGAAATCAGTCAGACTTTTTTAAAATGTGGTTTGATTTATTATCTAAAAAATATTTTTAAAATCTTTTTACAGAATGCAAAACGTTTATAAGGAAACGTGGCGTGCGCCCCGATGTCGTCTGTTCTTTGGACCGAGTGAGTAGATATCTCGAACTGTATCTGTAACTGCTATTATGTGCCGTCACATCACCTTGATGTGACCTTCAAGTCACAAGACAAATCCTCCAGAGATATTTCACATAAATAAACACGACATGTTGGCTTGTGATGATTTACTGGAATTTAGAATTTTTTGATTAAGCAGTTAATGTTTAAGAATATCAAACTGTAATATATTCAAAGTGTTTATTTTCTTTTCCCCAAAAAACAAAAATAAATTCTAAATAATTTTAAATAACTAATTAAATAACTAGACAATGTACATTCATAGACAGCCACGTGGTAACGCTCTTTGATTAAATGAGACAGACTCCAAGCCAAGCACAGAGCTGAGGAGGTCAGGACCGCACTCACAGGCCTGCACTGGTGCCTGCACGCCTGGGCTTTAAACTCACAACCTTCTGATCATCATTAGGAGCTCTTACTCGCTGGTTCCCAGTGGTTACCACTGCCCCTATACTGCCAAGGGCACATGCAAATAAAAAGTCAGATACAGTTTGAGTAAACAGGATTACTCAGGGTTATTTATGGCAGAAGGCTTCGTAAAGTAAAAAAAAGTAGAGCTAGTGCGAGATTTTTGCTCCCTTGCAAAAATGTTATTGCAAAAAGTTCAGGTTACAGCCGTCGAGAAGATGCTGTTTTAAAGCCACGAAAAAAAAACTGCTGAATAGCAACTAAGGATATGTTGAGTTATTGGCAAGCTGCTGTGTTTTACTGGAAATACGTGTGCAAGAAGTTTGTGTGTGTGTGTGTGTGTGTGTGTGTGTGTGTGTGTGTGTGTGGAGGAAAGAGAGAGAGAGAGAGAGAGATCAAATTTGTGGTATATGACTTAGGGTTGGTTGTTGCAGGTGAAGGCATGATACAAGCAAAAACCTTGAAGACATCACATAGACACACACACACACACACACACACACACACACTAATCCACAGAGGTACCACCTAAAAAACAGACTGCACCCAAAGGAGCCGCTGGTGTCAGTCCTGGAGCCAGACTCCACAGCACACCCCAGAGGTCATGTGGAGAGATGCCCCAGAGCTGCCCAGGTGGCACCAGGGGAACCTTACACAAAACCTCCGGTCAACATTCACACACAACGGGCAATTTGGGAACAGCAGATAGCCTAATCTGCTTGTCTTTGGACTGTGTGAGGAAACCAAGCACGGGGAAAACATGCAGACTCAATCGAATCGAACTCAGACCCTGGAGGTGCAAGGTGAAGAACCACTACCCCGCTGTGCTGCCGTAACTTTAAAACACACAGCCTGGAAATAATGTCAACATGAACCTACTGTTTTCTGTTGGTGGAACGTTCAATGATAAACAGCTCTGAAGTACAGTAAATGTGTACCGTGGAGTTTATTTTACGGTTCTACTGTAGGTCTGTCTGAATGTAAAGCTTCACAAACCCCTGCAACTCTTCATGTGCTGATTGTGATGTCGCGTCATCTCGGCCCTCAACACTCCTGCTTATGTACTGCAGAAAACAAATCATCTAGATCCCACGAAGAGCTTTGTATACGTCTGTATATTGTCTTGGCCAGCTCCTCTACGTGACGCTTCTCATAATCACACCTTTTGAATTCCCAGAAAGCATTGCCTCTGGGCCCTAAAGCCTGGCAGCAGGGTGCTTCTTCACCGCCGTAGGAATTAATCTGGAGCAATATCTAAAAGATTTTCTACCCTTTTTTTTCCTCTTCTCTCTGTTTGTTGTTCATCCTTAAGTTTTCCTTTTGATCTCTGTGAGAGTCCTTAAAGCCTGTAAAAACCCCGAGCAGCTTTGGGATGTTCATGCTGGAGCTACACTTTGTGGCATTTACATTTATTAATTTGGCAGACACTTTGATCCCTAGCAAGTGGGGCAGATTCCACTTCTAAAGTCTTTTTTCCAAGACAGTCCTTGGTGTGTGACTTGTACCCTCCTGGGAGTAACATTTATTTTTAAAAAATGTAATATTCACTTATTTCTTTTATACTATTTATTATTTTTAGTTATTTTAAGTATATAGTATTTATGAAGGCAAGATAGATATTTCATCACATTTTCTCCTAAAAACCTTTCTCTTGCTTCCTGACACAGATTTGTTTCTATGGCGCTGGTACGTCTCTCCATAGCCCTTAAAGCTCAGAGTATTTTAGACATTATTTTTTGGTGTTTTTTAAATAAACATATATACAGTAGGACTCAGGATTGTGCAGTGTAGAGTGACGTATCCTCTTTTTAAGCAAAAAATAGGCAAAATGATGAACTGAATCTTTATTTAATTTTAACCAACTACAAACATGGCTGAGCAAAAAAAAAAAAAAAAATTCACATTTTCAACGAAATAGCACAGATACACATCATCACATTAAAAAAAACACACAAATAATATGCTAATTTTAAGAGTTCTACATGTTTGCGATGTCAAAGGTAATATATTTACAGTTTTTTTTTTTAATCAACCTAGACTAAGACTAAGTTATAAGACTAACTTGACATCCCAAGGTCACACTGCCACCAGTCTGTCTGCGAGACCGTGTTATTGCAGACACGCTCACCACACGCCCTCTCAGAGCCCTTTCAGAGATTAATGTCTCAACTCTTTGTATGGCAAATACAGGTATAACATTTCTAAGGAAATAAATTCTCATAAAAAACCATCAAGTGCTGTACATTGAGGAAGCTGTTTCACATTCCCACAAATCAGCCTGATGACTAATATTATCAATATTATTAATGTTGATGATGTTGATGATGATAGCCTGCATTTATAATTTTTCAGCTGTGGCTGTGCAGTTCAGATGATGATGATGATGATGAGAGGAGGAGGTGTACACAGGTTTCAGGGGGAGTTGATGACATCACTAAATAACAGGTCACTTTGGTGTGATGTAATGGTTAGTTTTCATACTTGAATTGAATTTTGCAAAAGTACATTTCCTGTCGTTCTGCACTTGTGAAGTGTCCCAGGCATGGTACAATGTGTTCCTGCTGCTCAGAAGTAAGTGTCCTCAGATCTGTGCTCAAAGAAAGTTTTATTGACCGGATCTTCTTACGTTTTAATTCAGTACCCCTGCTCTAGAGTTTACACAGAAAGCTGTGCAAAACATTAAAGCACTAAAGCATAAAGCATTAAAGCAAAGTGTGTGACAGGAAATGCCTTGTTATTAAGCGTGGTCAAAGAGGGAAAAAAAAAAAAAAGCAAGATTGGTTCAAACTGTCAGGAAGTCTACAGTACCTCCTATAATCACTCCGTACAGCTGTGGTGAGCAAAAAAGCATCTCAGAATGCACAAAAAGTTGAACCTTGAGGTGGATAAGGTGCGGTGAGGTGGACAGCAGCACAAGACCACATCATGATCCACTCCTGTGAGCCAAGATCAGGAATCTGAGACTCACTGAGACTGGAAAGCGGTTCGGTGAGTCTGATTTGAACAGATTCATGTTCTTGGTTGACGGGCGTTGGAACCCAACATGACCTGCTGCTGTTGAAGCCCTTACGTGTTAACCACCTCGAGCTTGGGTGTGTTGAGTGTTTTGAGATGCATTTCTGTTCACTGCGGTTGTAAAGAGTGATTATATGAGTTACTACAGTACAGATATCTGGACAGTCTGTGGATTCAGCGTGCACACCCTGCGTCCACAAGATGGGTTTTGTATTTTGCACCATCCTGTATAACTGTACAAACTCCAAAGGGTGTATTTCGGAAATACTTCGAATTACTGGCCCATCTGACATGAACAACCACGCCAGCCGTGCCACATCACAGAGATCACACTTTACACCAGTCTGATGTTTAAAGGTCTTGACTTGTAGCTGCATGATGTCATGTATGGTGCTGCTGCCACATGATTGGTTAATTAGATAAATGCATTAATGTGCACATTATTGTGTTTCAGTCTCTCACTCACTCACTCAATCACTCATTCACTCATCGTCTATACCTCCTAATCCTGTATCAGGGTCACGGGGGCCTGGAGCCGATCCCACGAGACTTAGGGCGCAAGGTGGGGTAAACCCTGGACAGGGTGCCAATCCACCCCAGGCCACACACAAACACACACACACAAACACACACACACACACTCATTACACCCTATGGGCAATTTGGGAACCTCGATTAGCCTAATCTGCATGTCTTACGACTTGTGAGGTGGGAATCGAACACGAACCCTGGAGGTACGAGGCTGCATTGCTAACCACATATTATGGTCATTGAATGCCCATTAAAACAGATTTTCCTGAATTGAAGCTAGGTTGAGAATCTACAGACCTTGAGGGAGATCTTCACGCAGGCTGCCTCAACCAGTTTGCGTCAAATGAAAATAATGCACTGTTGCAGCGAGACACTTGATATCATTATTTGCTAAAATATTACATTTCAGGGTAAGTAATGAATAACATAGACACACTGGCAACTCTTTGGCCTTTTTATGGGCACCGTGTGCTTCTGCGGTCTCGCTGTACTCAGTGTAGCGGGCGTGAGCTACATGACTGCGCCGCGAGATTTCATACAAACACACAAGCAGAGACAGATTACTATCAGCACATGCTTACAGTACCACTGAAGACTAAACACCCCCAAATGCCATTCGAGCTCATGTACAGCTCGAGAAGACCAGATGGAGAACCAGGATGGGTTTGATTCGATGCTCAGACGTTCTGATTTCCTGCACAGAGAATCTGGAAGTCTGAGTGTAACGAAACCTCTTGTTTGTTTCTTCATGCTTAAATATGGTTCAGCATTGTGTTTCTTGTCTTCATGCTCCTTCACATTGTTTGTGCTGAAAGCCACAATGTTTAAAAAAATAAGCCAGTGCAAAGCTTTTCCTATTTATCAGAAGAAACACTGTGTAGCACATGAGGGTTACAGCGTAGTGACCGAAAATGAACGAGACCTGAAGATCCAAGCGAAGGAATGAGAAACTCAGGGCTGGTCTCCTGACACGGCGTCTACGTCCTGTACTGTATATCCTGTGGATCCTGTGCTCGTCCCTACGGCTTGTCAAAGAATAAATGTATATTTTTATATAAATAAATGTAAATTGAATATTCAGAGCTGTTCCATGTTTATCTGAGGCTTTCGGCGTTCCGTGTCATCAGCCATGTTGTCGGTGATAATGGATGGACTCGGCGGTGCTGGTTGGATCTCAAACGTACAATTACACAGACATTTAGCATGAAAACGCTGTGATTTATGGGAGTTTTGGCAGAAAAAAAGATGAATGATCGTTACCACAATGGATAAACAGGTGTGGTTAGAGCAGGAGATAAAACCTAGGAGAATCACACAGCACCAACGAGCGCACACACACACACACACACACACACACACACACACTTGAATGCACTCACAGATAAAACCTTTCAGTTTTTACGCTCCCATCTTTCATGCTTTATGTTTTGTTTCCATGGGAAGTGATATTAAGTGCAGGGAAAAATAAATGGACGCACTGCCTCCTGATTTTTTTTTTTGTGGAAGGAAGGATGAAGTGTGTATTTTTACGGCTCTTGATGATACAAATGTAGCTGCTCCATGCTGTTGTAGTATGGAATGCCTGGAATGTCCCTCAGCACCCAAGAAGTGTGTGTGTGTGTGTGTGTGTGTGTGTATACTGTATACACACATATACGCACACAAAAGAAAATCCTAGCTGAGGACATTTACTGGGTTACAGAACACTTACTATGCTGCAAAAATCAATAGAATATGATTTCCAACACACACACACACACACACACACACACACAAGGGGACCATCAAGAAAACTGGCACTTTGGCACTGCCTTATGTCCACATTGTAGGTTCCCAGCTAAACAAGCATGCCTCAATCAGTTCAGCAACACACAGACACACGCACATGTCTGGAAAGCACTGAACAGACCCACAGTTATAGCGTGCACCTATAGTGGTATTATTATTATTATGATTATGATTATGATTCTTTTTCATATTATTTGACAATCTCATCGTACTTGCCACGCCTCTTTGGCATCGTAGTCATCCATATGTCACTGTCAGCATGGCTGTAACTGAATCACCTGCGTAGAGAGTGGAGAACGGCGAGGAAGTACGTGAGGCAGAGAGTGTGTCAGCGTTACCACAAAAACAACGCCAACACTGGTTGAGTTTAGCCGCGACGGCCACAGAGCTATCAGAAACCCATAGCAACAGCACACAAATACGGTGGCATGAAAGAAAAATATACACACACATGTAGAGCAGGAATTATGAGTTGTAGGTTGTTTGAATAACCAGAAGAGCGAGTCCAAGTCAAAACGTGGTAAGTGGAGAGACAGGATGATTAGTTATTGTGGGGAAAGCAACTAAATAGTCTCAAGAGAGGGAAAGAGAAACGGGGAGGGGGGAACAAGAAGGAGAAAAGATGAAGAGAAATGAAACGAAGAGAGGGAAAAGAGAGCAGGAAAGAAGCTGGACAGAGTTTGGCAGCTCGTTCAGTCGCTGGTCTCAGCTCTTGTAAACCGCTTCTTAAGTATCTCAATATGTCCAACATGTCACTGGGCAGCGGTCGTAATGTGTTCCCTGGTGGCCTTAAATTACTCTGTGTGTGTGTGTGTGTGTGTGTGCGTGTGTGTGTGTGTGTGTGTGTGTGTATGTGTGCATGCACATGAGTGTTGTATGGAACAGGGTTCATCTACTGGAGTTCTTGGCATGTGTTTCAGTTTAACCCTTCAGTCTGCTGATGTTCGTGTCTTTATTGTCTCTCTGGCCATTACAGAAACTACACACTGTCTGGACAAAAGTAACCAAAACAAACGAGGTCGGAAAAATCGTGAAGAGATCACTTAAACACTTGGTGAAGTTGCATGGTAAAGATTTAACTGTACAAATCAGTGTTTTGTCTAATTGTGAAAGCATTTCTCACTATTGGACAAGTAAGGAAAGTAAGAGAAAAATCCTTACACACACACACACACACACACACACACACACACACACACACACACACACACACACACACACAGACGAAATTAGAATTCGCAGGATTGGGACTAAACAACTGTGAGGAGCATAAAGATTGGACTTTGGAGTGATGGAAAAAGGACATGTGACCTTTTTCGAACATCCCCAGAGTTACCTGATGAGTCCAGATTGAGCCTATACTGTACCAGAGCGATGTGTGTGTCAGGGTAAGAAGGGAAGCACATGAAGCGATGCACCCATCATGCATAGTGTCCACTGTACGAGCCTCTGGAGACAGTGTTATGATCTGGAGTTGGTTTATAGTTGCTCAGGTCAAGACTCAGCACCGTTATGTGGCAATTAAATAAAGTCAGCTGATGACCCGAAAGTCCAAGGACATGCAGATTAGTCTACTTAGAGGTCCCAAATTGTTTGAATGTGCGTGTGAATGTTGACTAGAGGTCCTACCACGGTTGTAAAAAAGGGGAATAAATACAATGCTCACCACCGGTCTCCACGGTCCCTAGTTGAACTACAGAGTTGAACTACAGAGGATCCTACATATATGAATGTGATATACAGTGGGATGTGTAAGTTTGGGCACCCTTGTAAATCTTCATGATTTTCCTGTATAAATCATTGGTTGTTACGATGAAAAATTTCAGTTTAATATATCATATAGAAGACACACACAGTGATATTTGAGAAGTGAAACGAAGTTTATAAGATTTACAGAAAGTTCGCAATAATTGTTTAAACAAAATTAGGCAGGTGCATAAATTTGGGCACCACAAAAAAGAAATGAACTCAATATTTAGT
>JAQMYK010000006.1:3256781-3270432 GCA_030014345.1 Clarias buthupogon
TCTCGGCTTCCCACACACATACAGACGCACACTCTCTGCCTTACACAGAAACACTGCTCTGTCGCGATTCTTTTCAATGGTAAAGTGCAGGTTAATAATTTTTTTTTCTTTACAGCAGTGATTCCGTTAGTATGCGTTCACGCGAATGTGATTAGCGATGTTCCTTGCTAATTTTTCCAATAAAACAGTCTCTCCACACACACACAGCGCCTGAGCGCATAAACGGAAACATTTATCTGTCAGGATTTATTTTTAGTTTTTTTTAAGGTAAAGTGCAGGTTAATTAGTTTTATTTTTAGCTAATATTTTGTATTAATTATTTTTATGTATTTATTTTTTTGGGCTGTAGAAAGAATAATTTGAGTTTCCATTATTTCCTATGGGAAAATTAAATTTGGTTTACGAGTGTTTTGGGATACGAGCCCGCTTCCGGAACGAATTAAGCTCGTAATCCGAGGTTCCACTGTACTGCCATCAGCAATCCCTCTGTCTGTCACCAGGCATGTTAACTGTCTTTCAACAACATGGCAGAGATTCTCTGTAGATTCGGTTGGTCCAGTCTGTTGGTTGTGTAAGGATAAATACAGGTGTGCTGTTGTAGGAAAATAATCAATGATGGCATGGTGTTGAGTGGCATAACCCAGAGTTACTGTTACTGCCTTCAAGTTTATTATTTTCCAGTGATTTTGATCTTAACAGCGCTGGAATATTTAACTATATGTATCACTCGGCATCCCAGGTGTTCAGGCAGTATGGGTGAAAGCAGGTACAGTACTGGAAAGAGGAGAGAGCAGCTGTCTGCCAAAACCCACATTCAAAACCAGTCACAGAAGGACTTTCAGGAAAAAAAACACATTATAAGGTTATGTCATCTTAAACAACATGCTGTGTCCTTTAGTAATTGATACTAGGATTGATTCATTGCTTCTGAATTGCTTCTGAACCACTGGTGTTGATTCGTTCATGGCTAATATGAGCTAAAAATATGACTTCTAACACAAAGCTGAATCCTAAATCCCTCTCTTACCCCTGATCAAGTGCACTCCTTTGTGTGTGGAACAAGGGATTGTACATGCTACATGGTGTTCTAGCTTTTTATTTTACACTAAGCATTCAAATTTAATGTTTTTAAGGCGAAAGTTCGTATTGCAAATTGCATTTTCTCGTAGGAAATAATATAGATAATCTGTTCCAACCAAAACATGTAAATAAAGTAAAATATGAAATAAATAGACATTAAACCTCAATTAACCTTAATTAATGATTCCTCTTGGCACCGACTGCTTTGAAAAACAAAAAAACTGAAAGCGACTCCCTTTTCTTTTTGCTGCTGTCCTTGCTAACATTCTTGGGACCCATGGTGCTGTTTCTTCACTAAATTTTGCACAACACCATCAAAAAAAACTAAACAAAACAAATTAAAAGTAAACTCGCTTCATTTGGTTTTTCACTGATGCAAACAAATTTTGAACACTGACTGGTTTTGTTCGCTCGTATGCCGAAAAATGCTTTGTTTGCTGAGACAAATTTCTTGTAAAATGCAAAGCGAAAGGCAAAAATTCATGAGGTGGGACGTTCAGATGTTAATGTACCCCTGTATTTGGGATTCAAATAAACAAATTGTGGAACTGTTGCAATATTAGAGCAGTGTTGATATTCAGTACAATAGTACAATAGTACTGAATATCAGTACATAAAAAAAATTAAATAAAAGCAATCTCTGGATGATGGGGCAAAAACTTTTTTTTTAATTTGTTGCACCACTCAGGAGCCTGTGCTCGCGACTCTAACTGGTAGAGAATTGGATCTGAGTTCAGTCTCTGAGCAGTCAGTGCTCGCTTATTGTATTCACGTATTCACATAATTTCACATATTAGTCAGTTCTTTTGAATTTTTACGAAATTGCCGTTGTGACGTTGTGTTGCTGTAACAGAGTCAACTCACTTCTCGATCATCATTTAGTCATGGTCATACTTCTGCAAAATATACTCAAGGCAACATTTTTTTCTTCTTTGTTTCCATCTGGATAAATTAGAGCAGGCATGGTTTATTCAACAGTAATTATTCACAGTCGCTTTTTACTAATGCAAGCTGTTATTTTGACTTTTGCACACTTGCGGTAAAGGGGTTTTGTCTTTAGGAAAGTGTTGCTTAACACAAACACGTCCTCGCAACCGTTGGTTAAGCGGTCCGCGTTAGCCACATCACACGTGGTCTTACTAATCTTCGTTCTGTGTGAGATCAATACATCACGAGCCACACCATGCAAAGTTTCCTCTCGCAATTAAAAATAATAAAATATAAAAAGGTAGAGCAGAACACTTGGAAGTTTATTTCACTGAATGCAAAGCTATTAATCTGGCTGCTCATTGATCATTACGCTGGAAAGGGACTGGACACACAGTCACAGCTCGTAAAAAAAGGCCGTCTCGTTCATTTAGTTAGCTCTTAATTAGCAGCAGGGTGTCCTCGACCCTGGAACACTAGCTGCAGCTGGAGCGTGAGAGGCTTTTAAAAAAGAAGGAGGAAGAAAAGAAGGGGAAAAAAAGATCTTCTGCCACTTGGCTTTTTATAAGTTATTTAAAATGGGTTCTGTAATGTTCCAGTGGTTTTGTTCTTGCTTTACTGCTCTAAAAGCTGGCTGACTTTGTGGAAGTATGGTGCAGATTTTCGTTCCTGCTGCAGGAGAGCGTACACAAACACACACACACACACACACACACACACACACACACACGGCCTCATTTATCAAACTGGATCCAAAATCCGGTCGGTTTTGGAAAAATGTTTGTATAATTTGAGCTCCTGATGTTGTTAAGATGAACATATAGGGAGGCTTAATAATACGAAGCACTGTGCATCCAAAATGAACAAATTTATTACAAATATACAGCGGCTTTTACAGAAAATGCAACCCACTTTCATCATACTGTACTCATGTTTTGAGAGAGTATTGTTTCTTCTTCTTCTTTGGAGTTTATGAGCAGCTGGTATTATACTCGTACCTCCACCTAGTGGACTGGAGTGTGAAGACTGGAAGGGAAAGAATTAGACATTTAAACCATCAACAACACAAGTTACACAGCATTTTAATATTTTTTTAATACGTCAATATGTGATTTAAAGAATCCTAAAGTAATTCTTCAAAATGTGTAAGAAATAAAGAGTAAACATTAGTGCTATTGAATCAAGTTTAAAAAGTCAACTATTGATTTCAATCATGTTCACAAACTTAAAGGAAACGTGTAGTACATTTTTTCTAAATAATTACTTGAAATGAAGCAATCCAGAATAAATCCTAAATGAAAATGAGTTACTGTAAGCATTCTGTTATTAGATAAAGTCTGTATTTCTTTATTAACGTTTAGGATGGCGGTCTCACGTATCGTATCGTCATTTCAGCACGTCCTCAAAGAGCAACAGGGCATGTCCCTGTGGTGTCATATGTACACTAACTGATGTCTATAGTGATGGCGTATAGAACCATGTGGCAAATAAACACACTAATATCTCATATCTTAGCCTGCATGCTTACTGTATGTACTGCGCTGGGCTGTTATTGAATATTTAACAGTTTTCCTCAATTGTTGTTTCATTTTAAACTATACAGTGTACTATACAGCACACAGAGTGTTTCAGCCCAGCACGGAAAGTTTTATAAACAGACATGAAAACTGTGCATGAAACATATTTGTCAGATTTGCGCATGGTGTCGATGAGGTGTGTTTGTGCCGTGTGCATGTCTGGTAGCTGATGAGCTGCAGTGGCTGAGCTGCGTTACTGGGAGATTTAGTGCACACAAGCGCTTAGAGGGCGTCATTCATCACCTACAGCCGTCATTCATCTTTCTGTCGCTTTCAGCTGCCTGTAAGTTTTACTGCTTGTTTTTTGGTTGTCACTGAATGTAAATCACTGTGCAGCCATGAACTCACTGTCATTTACAACTCATTGCTTTTTATCCATAAACTCATATCAGTACAAATAAAACCAGTATTAAAGAACATTTTATAAAACTTTTGGGGGTTTTATTGGAGATTTTTTGGGGGGGAAATGAATGCACAAGACACAGGGACATTCAGCCATCAGATCAGCACGTCTTGTGGCAGGAGCATTTAAAAAATCCTGCAGATACAAATTAGGATGGGACATGACATGGTTGTTGCATCTCTTGAGATTCTCAAACTCAACAGTTAATAAAGATAAAATAGTTAAGACATGCCGTGTATCTGTCTGTGTGGGTTAAGAGTGGTTACTAAGTCTTCCTGGCAGATTAAAACAGGCTGGACATTCTCCAGGCTCTGAACACTCTCACCAACAGAATTGACACATGATTGACTGATTACACAACAGTCTGAATGAGCACATGGTGTTCCTAATTAAGTGGCCGGGATGCTTGTATCCTACTTGTACTTTTTATGTGATCCCATACTTTACTGTGTGGCGTAAACAGTGTACTGTAGGTGACCATGTCTAGTCATCAAAAAGCACACAAATGCACACAAGGAACGATCATACTCACACAGCCGGAACACAGGAAAGTCTGTTAATAGTCAGTAAATTTGCATTTGCAACAGAATTGCCATGTGGTCGTGTTTATGACTGATGCTGCACCTACTGGGTGAGAGATACATGTGTTTAACTGTAACTAATGCTATGTTAAGGCTGTGTTACGTGCTTTATAGTACGAGCGTAACAGCGTTTACATTCAGACGGCGTTGTCACAGCGCTCACATTCTCCTGATGCCACCGGCTGCTGTTCATTCAACAAAAATCAACAACTGGTTTCCAAAAATTTACATTAAAAAAGTAAATAAAAATTACAAGCAGAACCTACAGTCTTGGCCTAGTTTCTTTAAAAAAAAAAAGTAAATAAAATGCGTATTAAAATGTGTGTCTGGTACAGAGATTATGTCGAAGTGATCTTCACAGCAATTTCTGAATGATTGGACACGTCGAGTGTCATGTGACTTTACTTGCTAAATCATTTCAGGGGATATTTACAGACCCTGACTTTGGCCTCACCTCCCATCAGGAGAATATTCCTCCTAAATATTTGTGGCATTTGGGACCTTTTCCAGAACGACTTATAGAAGTGTTTTAAAATCTACATTAAATAATATATCCTTAAATATTTCTTGCGCTTTGTGTCCATAACATGTAAATCACATTTATTTTATTTAGAATCGATTAATTTGTATGAATGATGTTTTTATGTGAACTACAGTATAGGAAACAGAAAACTGCAAATAACAAATGTTATGTTTTCATACAAATAAAATGAAACCTGAAAACCCCACAATCAGCTAATTGGTGACGTGTGTGAGGGAGCTTTATCCTGCAGACGGTCCTCACTGCCGTTAGGGAACACTGTTGCCATGAAGCGGTGTACTTGGTCTGCAGGAATGTTTACGTAGGTGGTGCGTGTCAACGAAACATCCAGATGAATTTCAGGACTCAAGGTTTCCCAGGAGAACATTGTCCAAACCATCACGCTGCCTCCGCAGGCTTGTCCTGGCTTTGCCGAGTTCTGGTCAGCCCTGACCACTGCTCACTGGTAACACTCCACAAGATCTGACACGTTAGAGATGTCCAGCCATTACCATTGGGCTCTTGTACGAGTCACTCAGAACCTTACGCTTGGCCATTTTTCCTGTTTCCAGCACACCAACTTTGAGAACCGAATGTTCACTTGCTGTCTAATATATCCCACTCCCTGACAGGTTACCCATGTAATGACAAAATCAGTGTTATTCACGTCACTTGTCAGTGGTTTAAGTGTTATGGCTGATCCGTGTATTACAGACATTAAGAGATTTAGTGGAGTTTTTTATTCTTTTCATACTCTATGCATGCACAGCTGTTGTCAATAGTCATGGCAAATCTTTAGTGAATTTCTTATGGTAGAAAAGTTAAAGTTTCCTAAGAACTCTTCCTCTTGTCTTTATCCACTTGTTTGTGAAGTGCAGAGGAAAACTGCATTTGGTCTGCCTGCACCAGGAGCGTTATGGCACTGATTTACACCAATCATCTTAAAGCATAATTCTTCTTGACGTCAGCTGCTAATGGTGTTATTATGATTAACTGTTTGGCTTAAAAAAAGGACGCAGAAGAAAACAGCTGGGAGTGGAGCGGTCCATGCAGAAGGAAAAGTTGGGCAGTTTCTGAAAGCCTTCCAAGTTAAGTAGTATTTCAGGCTGCGATGCCAGGCTCAGAGCTCTCGATGTTTCCTGCTTGGTTTTTTGTGAGCTCTTTTTCCATGAACTTCATGATGTAGAGAAAGTAGACTAAATATGTGTGACTTTTAACAGCCTCCATATTCACTCTGACTTAATAACTAAATGATCAGCCAATCTGACAAAACACAAGTGGAACTCGATGAAGTGGAACCGCTTAAATACCATCAGGCTCTGAGAAATCAAATGTGACATGAACCTGCTAGATTTACACTAGGAAGTACAGTAAGTGCCCGTTGTCCAAATACTTTTGAACTCCATCTGTGGACGTGGTGGTAGTTTGTAACGACGGCTGTAATTTCTGAACATTTAATGCTAAACTTTTGCTAAAGCCCTTGAAATAAAGCTGAACGTTTACACTTCAATCACATCTTGATTGCTTCGTTTTAAATCCCTAAACTAGGATCAAGCAAAGATTATAAACAGTAGAGGAGTAATATAGGGCACAACTCAAATGTTAATCAATCATCTTAATCCCAGTGAGTCAGGAATGTTGGACTAAAAGATTCCCAGTAGAACTATGGGAATTTAAAATAGAGTGAGCTTTATTTACTGAACACACAAAACAGATTGTCAAGCCTGAGCCTGTTTGCCTGCTGCTTGGCATAACTTCACTGTAAATACAAGTAAGCCACTAAACCTTCTATATACATACCTGTACATATGCAATAAACATTAATTTCATAAGCCAGCTCTTGGGAAATGTAGGTGCCACATGGTAAATGGCATTCAGGGGTAAATTCAGCTTTACACCGGTTCTTCTCCACTGGCCTAAGCAGCTCAGATGCATTGCACTCATCCATGGTAAGAAATTTTACAGACTGTGATAATTATTATTATCAAAATAATAATTTGACAGAAATGACAGAAATGTCCCAGGAAAAAAATAAGAAAAATGTAAATGTTTAATGGCTGCAGTTGTTAAAGGAAGACACTGACCCTGAAATTTACTGTGAAACGATGCTCGCTCACGCATTGCACTACTGTGAAGCAACAATGATAAACTTTGATATTTTTCTGTTAAGTCCGTGTCTACATGTCCTAGACTTGGACTTAGATGTAAAGGTCAGCCTTAGACATAGCCGATTCCTTGTTGATTCATACGTGCTTCTGAGCAGCACACACACCAGTAAAGCATTTGTAGAGTTTAATTTCTGTAGAATCTAAAGCTTGATTTTTGCTTCTGTGTTTGTGTCATGCTGCAATTACACCACCAAACCACTAGTTGGTACTAGTTGGGATGTCTCTTCTGCAAGTTGGAAACAAGTTAACCCGCTGATTTTCAAGGACCAGGCATTCCACTCTTTCAATGTTCACGGTAACGACCGCAGCGAGCTCCGAATCAGAGTCTCATCACTGTACTGTGCTCAATATAATAATAATAATAATAATAATAATAAGTCTGTAATCAGAGTCATTCAAGAAAGTTGCCCTCTGTGCTTCTCTTAGATCTCTTGGATCTGTGCTAGTGTGTTCTGTTTGGTCTGTCGGACTGGCGTTCTGTTAAATTCTCTCTTTATCTCTCTATATCAGTAAAACAGCAAAATGCTTTAAAAACCTTCAGTTTAGCAGTACATAAATCAGCCGTGGATGCCGTGTAGTGTGAAAAATCCCCAAAGCTTTTAATCTAGCTCGCTAAACATTGTAGTGAGAGTCATGTACGGTAGCTAGACCTAAAATATAACGCCTACTTGTTTGTGCGTAAATATTCTGATGACGTCTACAGAGACTGATTTCAGGAACTGAACTGCCTTCAAGCTGCTAATGAAGACCGTAAGCAAGTGAGCAGATGCTCGAGCTCATCACCAGGAAGGCCAAGCTTTCCTTAAAGAGCTTTTACTGTCACCAAGAGAGCAGTACAGCAGTGAAGAGGAGAGCGGTTTGTGCTGAAAGTGTTTTAATTTGAGAAAGTCTGTGGTTTAAATTAGCTTCTTCTTATCTTCTCCTTATTGTTACAGACTAGCTGAAGTGAAAAAGTAAACCGGGTAAGGAGTTAAATTAAAATAGTTAAAATGTTAAAGCTAAAAATATGTTGATCAGCTTTAATGTAATCAGTGATAATATTATTATTTCAGGTCGAAGCGCACATACATGTCAGTCTGCAACAAAGATGAACCACTTAATTTTTTTAAAACTGTAATTTCACCAAATTTTGTTTGATGAGACATCATATGGTTTTGTTCTCCACTGGACTGTTGGCTAAATGTTATGAAATTTTACAAAATGTACCTAGTTACAGTAAGTACTGCAAACGTTTCTTTAAATTCTGTCCAGACAGTTTTGTGTGATGCTGGGACAAGATCTGGCTGGACAGACAAACAGACAGATTTTTTCTGAGACTGGTTTCTGGTCTTCGAATGTATGAAACATGAAGATAAAATTGAAAGAGTGAGTTCTGACCAACGTTCAGACAAAACCTTTCTCTTATTCATACAGATGCATAAATATAGCAAACTTGTTACTAAATACCATAAAACTGTGTTTGACTAGACTGTTCTTGTAGAATATATCAAAACGCATGTGTTCATTGGTTGTGTGTGACGTACCTGAGGCGGTGTGCCGTGTAATCTAAGCACGTCTAAGCACTTGATGGGATTCTGGCAGTCGTTTAATTTTAACTTTAGCTATCTTCACATCACTAATTCAAAGCCTTAACCACAGAGCTACTGCAGCCTGAATCTGGAAAGTGAAATGGAGAGAATAAATAATCAGACAAAACAGCAAAGAAGACCAGCAGACATGACACAACCGTCACGGGTGGAACGAGCGGTTAGGGATTTTAGTGCCATGCAAAACTAAATGTGGAAGTAGTTTGGTCAATATAAGAACCGTTTGCGTATTTAGCCGTTAGAGACGTTAGCTGTGTTGTTATTTACGCGCCCGCTCGGCTCTTCCCTCAGTATCATAGTGAAACGTAATCTCGAGGGAAGAAAAAAACAAAAAGTTACAAGTATTGATTAAAACTCAAGTTTAATTTAGAAAACATTTGGATAATTAACCACTTTGGGCGTCGTCCATCTTTAGTCCACGGCACATTGTCTAAACTAAGTGTGTCTCTCTACAGTATCTATCTCTCTCTGTCCAAACAATCTGCGCCATTTCTGCATCGTGCGCCATGTTGCACACCCACACACACTTTATTCTGTTCAGTAGCTGTGCGGTGGCCGGGGTCACTCGCTCTCCTGTCTTCAGTTCATTTTCAGCCGTAATCCATGCCAGTGCCGTTAACAAGAGCTCCTCTTTTTCCTGTTTTTTTTTATTTTTTTATTTTTTTTCATCCTCATTGTTCCATCATTACTGACCCACCCACTCCCGTCTTCCCAGCATCCCATGCTGTCATCTAATTGTACCCCCGGTGAGATGCCCTGGCAGACATATGGACACGCGTTTTTCATTTCTCGCTTCACATGCTGCAGACTGATGATGATTACTATTGATGATTTGCTGCTATTTATATTTCAGGCTCTGTGTGTGTGTGTGTGTGTGTGTGTGTGTGTAACGTGGTGGACCTGTTGGCATCCCTCACTTCAGGCTTGTTTTAATCCCGCTGCAGAAAATAACCACCATGACTGTGCAGTCTGAGCAGAAGGATTAGATTAGTGCGGCTAGATTACTGTTTAGAGTTGCCGTGTCTCTTGTAGAAACGTTCCTTTTCTCATTCCTGCACTTATGATCACGGATCCTCTCTCTCTCTCTCTCTCTCTCTCTCACACACACACACACACACACACACACACACAGCTCCTCTCTCTCTCACACACACACACACGTACACACACACGCACACACACACGTACACACAGGTCACACACCCTCTGGAGTGACTTGCAGTATGTTATGACTTTATTATTTACTGGAATTGTTGTAAACAGACTTCTTTTTACACGTTTTATCCTCAGTTCTTGTGTCATGGAACACTTATGACTCTACCGCGCTATAAAAAGAGTCACCTGCTACTTAATGCTCTTGGCTTTCTCTCAGCCAGTGGAAAGAATTTTTTTCCACTTCTGTTTTCTCTCCCTGGGCTTCTCCTCTCTTTTCGGCGTGATCGTCAGGAAAAGCCCAGCGCACCACGCCCTCGCACCTCGTCCGTGCTGACGTCTGTCCTGCTCCTTCGTCAGCACACGGTGAAAGTCAGATCGAGCTTCTTACTATACTGTTATTGTGTGGAAACTGAGATAGGAGCTGCTTTAGAGAGGAAATGCAGCCTCATGCTGGGGTTTAAGGGAAAAACATCAAGACGGGATAGAAATAATAAGATACCACGATAAGGAAACAGTAAAGGTTATTCAAACCCGTGGAAAGAGCTTCTGACATTTAAAGGACTAATTATAATAACACTATATGAATCTGCATCTGTCTTTCTACAGATGATCTGTGTGTGTGTGTGTGTGTGTGTGTGTGTGTGTGTGTGTGTGTGTGTGCAAGGACCCAAGACCTGTAAAACTGTAGGATTAGTGTTAGCACGGGTTACTGCTTATAGCATGTGATATTCAGTGTTTCTTTATTAAACTAAACCTGACCATTTTTAAAGCATGTACAGTAAGTCTGCATGTACAGTAAGTCTGCATGTACAGTAAGTCTGCATGTACAGTAAGTCTGCATGTACAGTAAGTCCCCTACATATGACCTTTTGAGTTACAAATTTAGAGAGAATGGAGCATGAGGTGAAAAGATGGCAGACATCGCTCGTTCTTTTAACATGAATCGTTCAACCATCAATATGATTCTAAAGAACGCTGCACTGTAATATACTGTGTACACATCCTAGTACCTACACGATGTTTACTGGACTTGCGGACGAGCTCTCGGAAAGGACCTCATTCATATTCACTCAATTTACTTTAATCCCATTTACTTGTTATTTTTATATCAGAAATGTTAGGAAAAAATAAACTCACATCAGGTAATTAGCAACTAGCTAGTGAGAGCATATGTTAGCTTCATTCGCTTAGCAGAGATGATTTTATGTGCCCCAAATAGGGCATTTTTCAGCGTCAACGTCAAACAATAATCAATTAAAATGCTAATTATTCATGATGCATCTCACTTCTTGTTCAGTCTAGAAGCACATGGCCTGTGAAAATTGTTGCTTAAATTAAAGCATTACGTTTTTTGTTAAAAGCTTAAAAAGCAAAGAATCTAGTAGTGTCCGTAACCATGTCGAATTTATGTTGTGATATATTATTTTACAATTTTACATTTTAGTTGAATAATACACTTTTTCAGGTTTATGTCTTTTCATGTGAAATCTAAATCATCAGTTTCATCTGAATGACAGTTAAGATCGTTAAAAGATTTGAATTTAAAAAAGTAACGGACACAACAGACATGAAAGGGCGTGAAACTGTATTTAGCGAATGTATTTCATTTTACTAATAAAAATATAAATGTGTATGAGTATTTACAAAAATGAAGCATGGATCAGGAGATACAAAGCATTAAGTATTATGAAACATTATTAACATTGTATTATATGATCTTATCTGACAATTAATATTATCCTTTTTCATATCCTATTATTTTATCCTTTTTTAAAATTTATTTTTCGGTCCTAAAAATGAACAGCGTATTCTGTAGCCTGAGACTTATCTGTAGGTAAACTCTTGTCCCGCTCTATAGAACTGCAGCGTATAGACACGAGTCTTTATTTAGACTTCTGTCCTAATTGCAATGTTTAACCCATGTTCGTGCATGTGACTAATTTACAGATGCGATATTTAAATGAAAGACTTTTTTCCACGCGTTAGTTTTGGGCTTTGATTAGTGCTATCCTGTACATTGTTAAAAAGAAAGGAGGCATTGATATCAGTGAATGTAGTTTATCATGTTTTTTTTTTTTTTTTTTTAAGTAGACCTCCCAAGAGGCATTACTCCACAACACTGATCTTTTGTAAATCCTCCCTTATGTTCTTTCTTGTGTAAAGGTAAGTCAGATTTAAGGAACTGCTTGAGCTAGAGCAAAGTGGAAAAAAAAGATTGAAACAAGCAGGAGGGAAGACGGAGAGCTGGTGATTAGGAAATGGTTAGGAATTGTAACTGCTGGGAGCCTTGGCTTCCAAACGAGGTGTAGATGCCAACAGTAAACAAAGCATCCTGGCAAAACAATTTGGTGCATTACAAAGGGAACAGGAGTGATGAAAATGGCAGCTCAGACGCCACAAGAGAGGGCTTTGACAGGAGTGGGTGTAGGGAGGATGCTGCTGATGAGAATCACTTGCACTGCGGTGGAGTTTTGGAAGGTTTTTTTTTGTTTCCACTCCACTCCTACATGCCCCCCCTCACCCCCCCCCCACCCGCCCCTTTCCCCATTCTTTCAGTTTCATGAGAATGATCTGCAGTAATGCACATTCTGCTCACACACACGCTGACTGAGAGCTCAGATGAGTTTCAAAGCCCTTGCCAGTAAAATTATGTAACATAGACATGAGAGGCCAGAATGCGTTTGCCCGTGCAAGTGTGTGTGTGTGTGTGTGTGTGTGTGTGTGTGTGTGTGTGTGTGTCCAGACCGTGATGTAAGCTGTATCGGTACATAACAGGCACAGTAAGCCATTAAGCTGCCAATCAGCGTCTATCAAGCATCACTTTGTGGCCAAATAAAATGGAGCTCAGTGGGAGTGTGGGTGTGTTTGTGGTTTTTGGTGTAATTTCAGCGCTCTTATTTTGTGTGATTGAAAAACAGGCCTTATTTCTGTCTCGTCCTTGCACACAGGCACATCATCTTATACAAACCAGATCTGTGGCGATACAAGAGCAGCTCTGATGGCTCCGAACCTTTTTTTTTTTTTTTTTACTTTTTGTGAGGAGATGTATATGAGCATTCTTAAGAGGAGTCTCCAGTATCAGTGCTTAGAGATAGTCAGGGGCAAAGCTTAAGTTTTCAGACACAGGAAAGACTTTGTGGTTTCTTGGTAACTTGATTAGATTTCAAGATTTCAGCAGGGAGAGAAGCAGAGGCTGGTGAAGGGATGACTGTTTGTAGTTTGTAAGCAATAAGAGGAACTAATGAGTTTTGCAGATGTTTCTTAACTTTAATGTAACTTTACGCGTGCTGGGCTGCACCACTCCACCCTATAAAT
This sequence comes from Clarias buthupogon, assembly GCA_030014345.1. Classification (NCBI taxonomy): domain Eukaryota; kingdom Metazoa; phylum Chordata; class Actinopteri; order Siluriformes; family Clariidae; genus Clarias; species Clarias buthupogon. The sequence continues at coordinate 3,270,094 of JAQMYK010000006.1, forward strand.
GATTATATTTCTTTATAAAAGATATTTTTGATTCATTCATTATCAGAATACTGAGCATTTGTATTGTCATTAATTTGAATTATTTAACCCTTTAGTCTGTTGTGAGGATTTTGATATGGTGAACCCCATGCTTTACTGATGATGGTTAATCTCTCACTTACTCATCGTCTATAACCGCTTTATCCTGTATTCATGGTTGCACCCTGGATGGGGTGCCAATCCATCACTGGACAATTTGGGAACAGCAGTTAGCCTGCATGTCTTACTCAACAATATTTTTATTGATTTTAAACAGGGATATTACAGGGTAGACATGTAATGTTTCAATACAGAATTTAA
>JAQMYK010000006.1:3302780-3313782 GCA_030014345.1 Clarias buthupogon
ATCTAGCTGAACAACCAGACAGTAAGGCGTTACAATAGTCCAACCTAGAGGTGATAAAAGCATGAACTAGTTTTTCTTCAATGTTTAGTGACAATATATTCCTTAACTTGGCAATATTTCTGAGGTGAAAGAATGCTATTCTGGTAATATCTGGTAATAACATGAACTTCTAAAGAAAGACTGGAATCTATAATCACTATAGTCACCATTTAGATCTACAAACTAATAACGATCAGTCAAATAGGATCTGAGCCAGGAGATGACTGTTCCTTTAATTCCTACTACATTTTCTAATCTGTGAAGAAGAATAGCGTGATCAATGGTGTCCAAAGCTGCACTGAGGTCGAGTAACACAAGCAATAGGAGGTCATTTACTACTTTAACAAGTCTCTGTGCTGTGATGAGGCCTAAATCCTGACTGATAGAGTTTATTCATGCTATTTCTATGTAGATATGAACATAGCTGCTGTGATCTGTGTGTATCTTTTCCAGAATCTTTGTTTGATATCGGCCTGTAATTGGACAGCTGACAAGGGTTGAGGTTGGGTTTCTTAAGTAGTGGTTTAATAACTGCTAATTTAAAAGATTTTGGAACATACCCACTGCCGAGGGAAGAATGAATTATTTTCAACAGGGGTTCTGTTATTGCTGGTACTATCTGCTGTGTCGGTATAGGATATAATACAGAAGTTTATGATTTTGCAAAAGAGATGAGTGAAATTAGTTCATTCTCTTCAAGAGGAGTATGTATTCTAGGTTCTGATGTGATGTGGTTAGTTTATCATTGGTACTGTTTGGTTTCAAAGCCTGAATTTTTTGCCTAATATTTACGATACTACTGAATGTACTGTACAGAAGCAACTCAAGTTCATAACACTGCCCCTACAGGCTGTACAGAAAGCACTAGGCATAGTGGGTGCTTCACTTCACTTCTCTTATAATCCTGGTGCACACATCTCTCTGGAACAGGGTAAATCATGGTAAAACATGACCCTTTTTCCTATGCTCCACAGTCCATTTTTTATGATCCCTAGCAAATTGCAATATTAAAAAAAATAGCCTACACAGCTGGGCACTGGGCATGTGGACATGCTCTTACTTATACTATTAAACATACTGTAGCTGTGAGTTGTTTTTAAATGTTTTGAATGCTTTGATTTATCCAGTGTTTAAGTGATCTCCAAACAAAACCATTCAAAATTTTTACGAACATATTTCTTCCTAAAAAGATGTTGGTTTACCAATATCCTTCCAGGTTTTAATAATGTGTTTCACAGTTCTTAACTCAATTTGAGTTGTTTCAGCAATCTCTTTAGTTGTTTTCTTTTCTTCTGACATAGTTGTTTAAGAAATGAGAAGATAAAGCAGCTGAAGCACATAAATCACTGCAGTAATTATACAATGGAAGCATTTGACCTATTTCTTAGTTAAATCCAGGTGGTGACTTTTGACACTTTTGACAGTGAATGTGTGTGTGTATATATTATCCTCAGTGGATCAGGCTTGTTTATCCAGTGCATCCTATGACTGCTTGATCTGATCAGGATCTGGGAAGTCCGGCTTGGCGACCTTGGGCTCTTTGAATGCTGGGCCCTGGGCACAGTAGTGTGCACAAGTTGTTCTGGTGCCTCTCTGTCTCTCTGTGCACTGTCTCGGCTAGCAATGACTTTATTGGAAATCTGTGCTACATTGGCTTTTCTGTGGGATTGAACAAGCTGGCCTTTGGTCCCCGAAGGTATGAATAAACCTGGGGTGCCCATGATCCTGTATCAGTTTATAACTGATAAAGAGTGGTATTCAATTCACCTTACGGTGGTGTTAATGTTTCGCCTCTAGGTATCTGTAGACCCTCACAGTGCATCATATAGCGATTTTAAAATAATCACTATTGTCCGTGCCCTTACCATTACATATCATAAAGGCTTTCCTTTGTCTTTACACAACACCCTAATATTTTGGCTTGGTTCTGCATTTAGTTCTTCATTGCTATGCCTTACAAAAGGTCAGAGCATGTGGAACCCATGCCAAACCCCACAGTATTCTTGTAGCAAAAAATTGTGACAGTTCACTCAAAGATGAGAAAATATCTTGTACTGTATTTGAAAACAACTAACTGCTTTGGTCTAACCGTGCCTTGTGTAAAGCTCATGTAAACGTTTTATCTTGTTTTCAAATATTTTATCCTTAGACTTTTATTTAAACCACTCCAAATCCAACCACTCATTCATGTCATACCTACACAGTCATGTGATTCCAGTTATTTCATAATTATAGAATCAGAGCTAAATATATTAAAATGACATGTTACAGGCTGGATGTTCAGGATGTTCTCTAATCAGAAGGTAAAGCAGTTCCATTATCTCTCATTTGTAGAACGGAAATCTGTCTGCAGTTTTCCAACGAGCCATGCGTTTGTAATGGAGGAGGTGACAAGAGTCTGGCCAGCAAACGTTTGTTGTAATAACCATGAAATAGTGATTTCATTTCAGAGGAGATTCTGTTGCTAAATGAGGGCATTTGTGTTTATACACTATTGTATGGCATTTGGCTCATGTACTACAGTTCATGACTGCTCTCTTGACTGGTGTTTGGCATTGGAAATAGTTTTGATGGGAATATTTTAAGTAGAAGATACAGAGGAAGTCACTGAGGGATTTATGTTATGGCATACTGCTGATTTTATAAGTAATGAAGGATTTTTGCTTCAATTTTAAAAAGGAGAGTGAAACCTGTAAGCGTGACATTTGGTAACCGTCCTTGATTTGATTTGATTTTCGGATCGTGTTTAAATTTTTTGTAAAAGGGGCGCATAGCCGGAGTTGTCGATACACCCGTAAGTAAGTAAACCGCTCGATTTAAGTTGCAGCAAGTTTTCCAAGGAGTGCTAACACATCATTAGACCACAACAGCAAGATGCATCGCAAAAACACCCAATGACTAATCACTTAACAAATAAGCTTTTGTTTTCTCAATGTGCATTAGCTCAGTTTAAGAAATTGCAGCAATCGTGTCATACTCACTGTACCATCACATTTCCAATCACTAATGACTGTGCTCTATACTAACAAATGGCGTCACTCTCGCTGTAAAGTGGCAGATGCGGGCTCATGTTTTAGTTGATGAACCGTTTGTGTGCTCCTGCCACTCATCTTCACAGCCCAGTAAAACTGTTGTGTCATCAGTAGGGCTGGACCCGGTACAGCTCCATTAGCTATAAACACTTAATGATTTCTCATGTATTTTACTGGCAGACAAAATTCTTTAATCGCTATCTTCAGCTCCTGTTCCAAACCTCTAAAGAATACATAGATCTGTGTGATTAAAGTATTTCTTAGGTGTAAACTCTAGTTTATTTCAGGTTTATTGCAGCTGTCCTTCAAGAGTTAATACTGGCATTTACTGGCAGAGTTTTAGTTAAAGGAAAGTTCTTAGAAAGAATGTTAGCTAATGAGATTCACTAATCAAATCAGTTTGTTGCTCGGAGGCTTGGTCTTTAAAAACACAGTGTCTGATCTTAATAAGAGCTAAAGTGGTATGAGGGAGTATTTTAAGTTCTATAGTATAGACATATTATTATTATCATATTATTATTATACTACTATAACCCTGCTACTAATAATGTCTTGGATTTATGCTGAAAAAAATGGAAGAGAAAATATCTTAGATGTGGACAAATTTAATATTATTTACTCACTCACTCACTCTCACTGATCCGCTTTATCCTACGTTATATACATTACACATTCACACACTACGGGCAATTTGTGAATGGCAGTTAGCTTAATCTGCATGTCTTTGGACTGTGGGAGAAAACTGGAGTACCCAGAGGGAAACCCGCCAAGCACGTGGAGAACATGTAAACTCCATGCACACAGAGACGGAATCGAATACCGGAATACCTGGAGGTGCAAGGCGACAGTGCTAACCACTAAACCACTGTATCACTAATCCACTCTCTCACTCAATCATCCTCTATAACGCTCTATCCTGCATTCTGGGTCGCGGGGACCTGGAGTGCAACCTGGGAGACCCAGGGCATGAGGCATGGCACACACTGGACAGGGTGCCAATCCATCGCAGGGCCCGTACTCTCATGGTGAGATTCTTAAAAAATCACCATTAAGACTATTAGCCTTATTTAAATAACCCAAAAGTAAAGAACATTTGTGTGTGTGTCTGTGTTTGTGTGTGTGCTAAGGTTCCAGCTAAAAATCCCCTCAGATAATGCATTTTTTTACTCCTTCTTTAAACACACCATTTCAGTGATTATCACTCCTTATGAGCTCTAATTATATGAAGTCACATTAGGGGAAATATGTAACTGGCTTGTTTAAAAAGTAAATTTGTACATAATAGGGCCAATTTTTTTCGTTGGTAAACACAATGTTCAGGTTTTGGTAGCAACATGCTAGAAGGCTAGCTCAGGTTAGTCAGCTGGTTCTAGATTCAGGGTGTCAATCCATAATCATGAAAAAAAAAAAACTCAGGTTTGGGTATAAAAACCCAAGGTGACTTTTGTTATGGCAGCATTTTTTATGATGAAAGACACACTCACACTTACGCCGTTGAGAAAGAGGAGTTCGCTGAGTTTACAAAAATAGTAACAATAAATGAAACAATAAATTCAATAATATCCCTCATTTAAAAGAACAACTGCTCGCAGTGTTTGCTGGAGCTAGTCAGATACTGTATGTTTGCGTGGTGTGAAGACCCTGTACTGTGCCCAGTGTAGTGAGAAAACACCTTACAGTACGTCGTCTTGATGTTCAGCAGTGGGTGGCCTGAACTTCTTCTCATCCAAACCAAACCCAAACTCCAGGGGAACACTGTGGCAGTAGTTTAGATAAGCACAGGTTGATCCATTTATTCATTCATCTTCTATGCTGCTTATCCTGTACATGGTCGTGGGGGCCTGGAGCCTAGCCCAGGAGACTTTGGGCAGAAGCCTGGACACCCTGGACAGTGCTAACACAGAGCTAACCACTACTCCACCGTGCCACACACTTGTTTGATTTTCTGTCTTGGAGAATGACGAAATAGATTCCACTTCCCTTCATCTGTTTCCTAAACATGGAAATGTGGAGAGACAGTGATGGAGAGAGAGGAAGAGAGAAAAGTCAAGCCCTACTTCATTGAAGTAAACACATTCCTAAAACAGATGACAACTTGTCTCATCACTAATTAGTCACTCGATTGAAAGACGGGAGGGGGTCCACTAGAGCAAAATCAAAAACCTCTCGTGTGCATACCTTCTCCAGAACGACTCCGGTGATGTCATCACACTTGTCTGCATGCGGTCAAACATGATCCGCCAAGTAGCAAATCCAATTGCAGATATTTCTGTTGTATATTTTCCAATGCGCGCGCAGCTATAAATATTTAGCCCCATGCTTTTTAACCAACTTTCATTCACCCATGTTAAATAATAGACATCAAGACCTAGAGAGGTGACTGGAAGTGTAAAAAAAGGTTTTCATTATTACCTTTAATACGCCTATCTCCTTTTCCCAGACAGCTATGATATCAGGAAAGATTGCTATTATTCTTTTTTGGCTAGCTTTTGTGAGCAAAAAAGATGTATACTGGGTGACAAGTCTTTTATATTCCTGCTCTTGTTATACTGTAGTTGGAAGTCAAGGCCAGCATTTATTTGTAACATATATAGCACAGGGAATTTCTTTTTTCACATATCCTAGCATGTTCAGAAGCCGGGGTCAGAGCGCAGGGTACGATACCATGATACGGTGCTCGCTGAAGCAGACAGGGTTAAGGACATCGCTCAAGGGCCCAACAGTGGAAACTTGAATTGGGGCTTGGTAACCCAGAGCCTTAACCTGCTGAACCACGACTGGCCCTTGTACAGTAGACGAGATCACCTCACTCACTCACTCACTCACTCACTCACTCACTCACTGGGGCACAAGGCGGGGTACACCCTCAACAGGGTGTCAATCCATTGCAGGACACACACACACACTCACATGTGCATTCAAACATTATGGACAATTTGGGAATGCCAGTTAGCATGGCTGTGGACTGTGGGAGGAGTACCCGGAGGAAATAGGGCCACTTATTTCACTTATTGGCACCACCTTAGCCAATGTGCCACCTTGTAGATTTCATAGAAACCTGTAAAGTCTCAAAAGGTGGTTTTATTTTTTATCTTGTGCACACAGGATATTATCTTGTGACAATTTCTTTATCTGCCTAACTTTAAAGGCAGGAATTTTTGCATGAAAGTGGCTGGGTTATTTGCATTTGCGCTGACTTTGTTGACCTGCTAAGCATATTTGGAACATGAAGGACTTCATTGCTTTATTTGAACAGTTAATTTGTTTTGTGTTTAGAAGGTGAGCTGTGTGAGCAAATGATAATAACTTGTTCCCACAAGATACAAAAATCATATCTTTTGGGGCTTTAAGACTCTGTAGCACGTTGTACTTACTGTCCAGCACTACGTGTTATTTACACTGATCAGACATTAAAACCATCTGTCAGAATGGAGCACCAAACCAGCAGCAAAACACCCTGACCCACTGAGGCCTGGACTCTACGAGATCTGCGAGGGTGTGATGTACTAATGCCTCCTGGTGCCGTCTCTTCCCCAGGTAATTAACACATGCACTCAGGCTTCCACATGAAAAACAAAAACGTGATTCATCTTACAGTGATAGACAAGGGTCAGCATGGACACGCTGATGGATTTGTGAGTGTGCAGCCCTATTCACAGCAGCTCTGATGCTCTGTGTGTTCTGACACTTCCCATGTGCATCAGTGAGCCTCAACCTGTGCATTTCTTTGCACTGTGTTAATCTATGCTAAATAATGGTACTCATTTGGTAATGTCATTATTAAGTAATAATTTAGGTAATTGTTATCATTTGGACTGTTATCTCTTCCAGTTAATGTGAGGGATGCGATTGTCAGTTTTAGAATTCAAAGGAACAGAAATTAGATTAGGGCTCCTGTTAACATTTCTGTCTTGCAGACTTAGATATTCTGCCTCTGTAGATGAAATACTAGCTTAAAAATGAAGTATTTCTATCACTCCCTTCTTCTTTCACTCCCTCCATTTTAAAACAACAGCTGCATGTGTGGATTTCACATCCAGTCTTGTTTCAGTGTATAAAAAAGTGAGTGGTGTGGTTTTGGCTAGCTGATCCTCAGCAGATGTCTCATGTGATGACCCTTCAAATAGACAAACCCCTATCTATAAAGAACACATGCCTGTTTTTATATGATTGGATCTACCCTAGATCACTGGAAATGGAAAAAAAGAATTATTTTGAAAAAGAAGCTATCAAAAGGATCTTGACAACCAGGCAGGAGCTCTAATAGTGTTGTAGTGGTATTGGCAGCTAAATGAAATCCTGTCTATTCATGCCTTTTCAAGCCTTTCATCATTGGCTGTCATCAGGTTGAGAGGTGAGTGCAGCAGGAGTTGTGGGAATGGCCTGCCATTCAGAGATGTGGAATTAAACTGGCTATAACTGAAGCATTGGCTTGCTTCATCCTTCTTCTGCCTCTCTGGCTTGATCTGTCCTCTCTCATTTTCAGTAACTTTCCCACCACATTTTGGGTGTGTGGCTCACCACCATTAGACACAGGCTTCGCAAAGCTTTTAGCACATGTTTTAGGCTTTGCATTTTTCAGTCTCCAGGATACAAGCAGTTAGTTTATAATTGGAACTAAAATAATCAAATTCTTTTACTTGGTTGGAGTTAAATCTTGAATCAATTATGTTCATTTGCGTAATACTGATATCTTCGAAAATTTGCTTGTTTTAAATTTCAGAGTTCATGATACTCCAGTGGTTTATGATGCAAAGTCGTAACCCTGCAAACACAATCCTGAGTTTAGTTACTAAAACAGTTTAAAATGTAAATGTGAGGCATTTCTCTCTCATTTCTTTTAAGGGTAAAGCATTGCAGTGGGTTGTTTGAACAGCCATATTTACACTAGGAGATGCACAAGGGGGCTTATTAATAGGGAGATAATAAAACCTATATACTGTATAGTATATACAGTACATACTATATGTTTGAACATGGATTCTTTGCTCCACGGTGCAGTTCTGATGCTCATGTGCCAATTTTAGTTGCTTTCAGTGGTGGACAGGGGTCAGCATGGGTGCTCTAACCTGTCTGTGGGTATATAAACAACAGGCTGCAATGTGTGCTGACCTGTTTCTATCATAGCTAGCATAATAGCAATTTGCTGAGTCTAAGCCTGTGTGGCCTCAGATGCTGAGAGTGCCCATGCTGACCCATGATAGCCTCTGAATGTGTTTAAAATGGATACATGAACATCAGAATTGGACCATAAGAAATAGAAGTACAGTAGGTGGCCTGGTCTAACAAATCACATTTTCTTTTACAGCATTGTGGCATACACCCTTATCCAGAGTGACTTGCTGTTTATCTCATTATACATCTGAGCAGTTGAGGATTAAGGGTCTTGCTCAAGGGCTCAACAGTGGCAACTTGGTGGAATTGTGGTTTAAACCTAAGATTTTCCAATCAGCAGTCCAACGCCTTAACCACTGAGCTACCCCTGACCCATCATTTGAGAATGCGTTTCACTTAAGGATGAAATGCACCAGGATGCACTGTGGGTAGAAGGAGACGCAGTATGATGCTCTGGGTGATGTTCTGCTGAGAAACTTTGGGTCTTGCCATTCATGTGGATGTTACTTTGACATGGTCCACCTACCTAAACATTATTGCAGACCACGTAGACCTCTTCATCCCTGGTTGAAGTATCTTCTTTCAGCAGGATAATGCACCCTGACACACTGTGGGAACCTGACAAAGAGTTCAAGGTGTTGACTCGTCCTCCAAATTCACCACATGCTGGTCAAACATGTGTGATCCATGGATGCCTTACTGTACCTCACAGCCTACAGGATGTAAAGAATCTGCTGCAAACCTCTTGGTCCCAGATTCCACACCACACCTTTAGAGATCTTGTACAATCTGTTCAGAGCTGTTTTGTTGGCACCAGGACAATCGGTATGTGTAAATTAATGTTCTATTTTGCTGCATTGTAACTGCTCCTCTGCACATAAGAATTCCACTCACCTTTTATACACATAATTGTGTAAATAGTGAAGTGGCAAAAACATCTAAAATCTCTGCAAGCTGTCTTTGTGTTTGGGTTCTCCATTTTCCTTCCTAAAAACGTGCCAGTTGGTGAATTCGCTACGCAAACCTTCCCCTCCGTGAATGTCTGTTTGTTTGGTGCCATGTGATGGACTGGTCTCACATTAAGGTGTACTCTCACCTCATGCCTGGTCTTATGAGATCACTCCAGGTCCTCCATGACTCCTCAAAATGGATGCAGATAATGGGGCTTGTGTGATAGACAGTGCATTATAGTGAGTGCCTCAAAAAGCTCATGCAACAGCACAGGACACCAGTAATTTGTCCCAGCAGAGATTCTGCAGAAGGCCAGCTTGGTTAGCCACACATTTGGATGGAGTCCTTTGCAACTGGACATGCGCTGTAATTGGGCCAGAAAAGTCTGCCAGTGCAATGACTGACACACCGAGCCAGAGGGATCAGCTCAAAGCTGCCACTGATGTTTAATTTTCGCACATGTGCAAGTGGAATGGTGTCCAAGGAAACCAATTAGTGGCACATTTTCAGAGTGCGTATGAAGAGAACACTCTCCTGCTTTCTGTTTGTCATTGCACACTTAAGTAGCTGTAAGAGCTGAAATGGAGCAAAGAAGAGACACTTGTACAAAGGGTCCAGGACTGCTTCATTGGCAAATTGATAGTTGCTTTGACACAAGATTGACCTGTTGAACATTTTAAAATGGATATTAGGGTCATGCTGAAATTTTACCCATCATTTGTGTTTGTGTTAGAGAGAGAGAGAGAGAGAGAGAAGTAAATTTTTTTACTGATATGCTCTGGGCTGGACTAAGATCCCATCCTGAATGTTTTCCTGTTTTCTCATGACAGGCTTCCGATCCACCACAGCAATAGCCTGGATATAACTAAATAGAACTAAAGTATTTATATGTTCAATATGGTACATTCTCACTACTTAGCAGAAAAAAATACAGTCATTTAAAACTTTAAACTTTCCCATTCCACGTCACCAGCTCTTTAGTGCCACCCGTCAGATCCTTTTACAGTCAGGTGTGAGGACCACGGCGTGAGAAACTTTGGGTTTGGAAACATTCCCAGAAATGTAGTGTCTAGCCTTCACTCTATACCAACCAGACTGGCAAAACTTGGGGGAAGGCTAATGTGCAACGTCTGGATTTTTTATACAATCATCCACCGGCATATAACACATATCAACGTTAGACACTGAATTTTCCATTTGCACTACAGACTCGATTAAGAGATTGGCATAGGGAATTTATGCTGCTTCTGTGGAAAGTTCATAGGTCATATCATATTTCGCTTTCAGTGTATATATGATTATGTATATGTATTTATATGTATATATGTATATATATTATAGATTACAGACAGTTAGAGGAATGGTGATTCACACAGTAGTGGTTGTCAAGTGCAGGGAGGAGAGCCATAACAGACAAGTGCATATACTGTAAGAAATCATGAGACATCCTGTATGGTGTGGAATGCTGTTATTTCTGTCCATCATGAAATGACATAAAGTTTTCTTGTACATTGTGTGGTTGTATATGAGAAAGTATAATGTTTAGAATCATCATTAATATGAATAAATCTTTTGCCATGTACAAGTAGAGGCTGTGACCCTTATATGGATTCAGGTGTAGTTTATCATCAGCAAGGTCCATTTATTATCTTCCCAGTTCATAATTACTCCCTAGGCTAACTTGGGGATAAAAACGGGGACCATTCATATTAAACCAGGATTCGTGAATGGAGGCATAAAAATGATTGACATTTACAGAAGGTTTAAAGAACAGTATGGTGATGAGACTTGTAAGAGCCATATCGTATCAGTTATGAATTTGTTGTTGTGTTTATTTGTTTTATTTAAATTTATTCTATCTTATT
>JAQMYK010000006.1:3313882-3326292 GCA_030014345.1 Clarias buthupogon
AGAATTCAGCTGACTTCGTGTCGTGTTTAGAGAATCTGAAACGAAGCTACGCGTCAAAACTAATGGAATAATACGACTGCATCCACAAGACTCTAAGCCGCAGTAAAACATTTGAACGGTGCAAACGTTTTAAAGAAGTCTGCACGTCTGTGAATGCCAATCCCTGTTGAGGTGGTTTGGAGCTCACTGTGGTTGTTCCCTGAACATTCAGTTAAAATCGACAGATCACTTGTCGCCAACAAGGAAGAGACGCATCTGTCTGTGGGAACTGTACACACAATCATTCACCAACACCACTTGCACATTACAGGAACTCGGCTAGGAGTTACTGCCACGTCCCCCGTACAGTCCCAACCTCACTCCAAGCCATTTCCACATGTTTGAGCCATTAAAGTCGTTCCAGCATTTCAGACGTGAAGCAGGCAGTCAGATCATGGCTCCAGAAAACTTTCTACCTTGATGGTATCCAAGCACTAGTGAATTAGTGTAGCAGGGGATTATATAGAGAAAGTTTTTAACTCTTTTAACTGTGTTCTCTTATTTTGCACAATCAAAAGTCCTGATTTGACTCGAACACCCCATGTAGTCACAGCACTGACAGCACTGAGCCATAATAATTATTGAATTTGCTTCTCCAAATCAGTTTAGTGCATGATGATTTAAAGAAGACACCTAGTGTTGTATCGTACGCTGTCCAGACAAGCTGAACCAGATCTGTTCTCACTATGACTTCTGAACTTATAATATTTATGACATTCAATCTGAATAATGCTTTCTTTCATCCACACCTCATCTTTTTTTTGAAAAACCATTATGTGGAACAATGCTTCTCTGTACAATTTGATCTTCTGCCGATCAACTGCTTCTTTACATCTCCTCTCTTGACTGACAGTGGAAAGAGTGGGCCAGGCACTGGCTGACTGACTAAGTTTCAGTTCTGCTCTGTCCCTAATGTCCGGGCTGCCAATTCTGAAAGGGCTCCATATCCACGAGAGCTCCAGCCAAGTGCCGAGCTTGCTTGCTTTGACTGGGTATTAGTTGGGCGTGGCGGCCTGAATTTGCCTCAGCGAACTGAATGGGAAGTGGCAGAGGGTAACCGCGGGACTGATTCAATTTACTATTTAGCCTCGATTTCTCATTCTAAAAGTCTTTCCTTTATTGCCTGACCATAATGAGGTTTTGTCTTCAATCATGGATCGACAGCATGCACTCAACAAAACATCCTGGGAAAATGGGCTTGGTAAAGATATAGGTTAGATGCCAGGCGGTGATGGCAGCAGCATGGTTTGGGAACGTTGTGCCAAGACGGCTGCTGCTGTTGAAAAGGTACACTCAGCCCTCTTCACACAAATAGAGTTGTTTTCTTTGAAAAGAGGAAAATATGACAGCTAATGCAACCCCGCTGAACACTCACTTACTTGTATAACACACAGACGGACACACAGTGCTCCCACCAACCCAAGAAATTAGATGTTATCCTGGAGTATGGAACTGATTTTTAGAGTGGGACTCCTTCTGTACTAAGTTGTTGTTGGTTTTTATGATTGACTGGATTGAGGGACACCCATCGTTTGCACTGCTTTACACCGTTTTGGTAATGATGGAAATAAAGAGGTTTCAGGATTCCCTTCAGTCAAGTCAGTGTCTCTTAGCAGTACAGCATCTAACGGTCATTTTCCTCCCGAAAAAATAAAATGAAATGCATGTTGTTTGCTGGTACTAAAAAAGACAGTTACAACATTTAAATTAACTGGTGCCAATATATGCCAATGATTTCTTCTCTCCAATGATGTAATACGCATTTTGAGTCTTGTTCTGTTCTGTGGCTGAGCCTGTTGACTATCGAAAGGGAATGAAAAAGATGCTCTTTCCATGTTAGCATGGTAGTGTAGACCGAGTGCCTGGCAACCGTGTGGTGGCAACCAGCAGACCATTACTGAGATGCTAACTCAATTACTGTCTGTGGCTTTGCTGGTGCTGAGTCCCCTTCTTGTGGCTCCAGCTTAGGTTGACCCTTGTCCAAAGTGGCTCCATGTAGCCTGCACTTTCCAAACTCACTGAGATCACGGAGGCTGTCTGACGCACTACGGCAGCGCTGGATCAACACTGCTTAGGTCAGTAAACACAGACAAATCCACAAAGTGATGCTTGGCTAATACTGAGCAAATGTGACATTGTAAACATACAAGTAGCTATTTTCTAATATTTTAATTAACCACTACATCTTTAAATATACAGTAATATTTTTTTCCTACTGAGTAGAGACTACTCCTACTGCTGCTGCTGGTGGTTTTGGCAAAAGTCTCTGTGCAGTGAATTCTTTCATCATAATAAATAGAAGTTAAATATAAGTGTAGCATATACAATAGTATCTATAATCTATATGTAAAAACCAGTCCTGCATGAACATGAACCTGATCTCAACCCTAATCATAATTTTTGGGAGTCCAGTAAATGACCGGTTTTAGTGACCCATCAGCGTTGTTACTTAGCTAATTTAGACAGGATGAATCCTTAGTTGATCCAACTTTTCATTTTTACAATGCTTTCCCGTTGTACTGTTAGAGTTAGATGCCATTAGAAGTCATTAAAACAACAGAAATATGACTTAGGCAATGATTCTAACAAGCCAAAGTAAATCTAGCATGGACCTAGTCATGGAAGAAATGCACAACAGATGTGCTCTCCTCTGTCCAAAACACAGTCAGATGGCTCTATCAGTTCCAGCCCTCCAGGAACTGTTATTTAACATTTAGCATACTTTATTCCTTGTCTCCTGCTGTTCAATAGCAAGATGAATTTAATTTGCCTTATTATGATCTACGCTCTCTTTCTGTATTTTAGTCCAAAGCACTGTCATGTGCTTAAACCTTTTTTTGTGATTTTGCCCTAGACTACGTTTTTAGTTTGGGGAATTTGACCTTTGACCTCTGGGCCAGTCAGGTGATAATGCTTTGTTTTCTCAGTGCTTTTTACCCTATATAGAGTACCAGACTTCCTGGACTTGTTCCGTTGGTGAGCAGTAGTGAGAGCGAGCATTACTGTAGACCCCCCATGACCTGCCTCATTACGCTGTGCAGCTCACACTCGGTAGGGATTTGCCCTCTAAGCCCATATGGCTTGTGCTTGGAGCAGATCAATTGCAGATCAGAGAGTAAGTGTTAGGGCTTTGGTCCAATGCTAATGGCTAATAACAGGATAAGAACCAGATGAAGGGCTGGATTCTTCAGTTCTCCTGCCACACACCTGGGGAGAGAAGGGCTCTGCTTGGAGACATGGTGAGAGAGCTGAAGCTTGTGGTGGGTTTAGAAAAGAACCACAATCTCATTTGGCCCATGAAATTTCATAAGGTGATAGCGCACAGGAGAATGACATCATATGAACATACAGATCAGGACTGGGGAGCACTTTCCTCCTCCTCATCGTCTAATTACCGCAGCAGTCAATGCTGAAGGGATTGTGTGCTGGATTCATGTTTGTTCAACTCGCCATGTTTATTCCCTGACATTTCCAAATGATTCCAGAGGAGACACTCCAGTGACAAATGTGCATTCGTCTGATTGGCTGCTTGAGTATATTTGTTCAAGCAATATTTATAACTGCATCCTGTTTATTTATATAATTTCCCTACTCTGCTTTGGTACTTGCTTTCTTGCCCTTTTCATCACCCTTCTTTTCTTCATCACACTGTGTGTGAAAGGCGCTCCACGCTTCCTCACCTCTTCCAGAAAACCACTGCCACGCTTCTGTTGTGAGCAATTCTCTTTGCATACGTTCCTATTTGAGGAATTGCATATGACAACGATTTCAAAACAAGCCAGTTAGCATTGTTGAGTGTTCTGGCATATGTGGATGTTTGTTATTCCTCTTGGCCTCGGTATCAAACTCGGCTACTTTCATTCTTGGCAGCGAAAGCTCCCGCAAATGAGTCCACTGAAACCTTAGCCCTTCACTGGAGTGAGAGATGTTGTATCACCATATGCAGACATCCAGATGCGCTACGACTGTAGAAGTGACGATTGTGGGTTAAAGCCTGACCCTTTGCTTTACCTCTGAGTCTTCAAAGCACTGACATTCAAGACTCCTTCCAAGAAACTACAGTTTCTTCAATTTTTTTGTGAAATCTCAAACAAAACTTTAAAGCTCCTTCATTTGCCTCACAACCAGATGCACTATGCACTTCAACCCTTACAAATCCAGCGGCACGGATCTGTCCTGGCAACACAGCGTCGGTCAATGACTGGTATACAGAAGTCCTGACAGTGTCTGGTGATGGGGGAGACTGGAGACATCAAACTGGTCATTTGGTTCTTGGATATGCCAGAGTTACATTGTTTGTAAAATGTGTAAATTTTTAGTGCTACCGGAATATGGCATTGATTTCGCAAAAATGTCAAACTCATCAAATTTAGTATTTGGTCATAGAAACAACAAAAAAACGACTATAAAAACAGTATCTTTGCCTCTCTTTGCCTATGTGCCTTTTTTAAAAGAAAAAGAGCTCAGCCATGTTTGTATAGTCGGTTAAAATTACATTAAATTCAATTGATCATATTGCCTTGATTGTGCTGATAAAAGGATATGTCACTCTATACTGCACTATATCAGATTGGGATCTCGGGTGTACAGTGAGCTACAGTGGGCTATAGTGAACTGGATGAGCAAAGCAGACATGCTGAGCAGTTTATATCTTTGGCTGAATTTGTCTAATTCTGTTTATGAATATCCTTTTAATTACAAAAAGGGTCAACAAACTAAGTACTAGATTTTGTCATTGCAGTGGTCACTTTTTCAAATGATAACTTTTATTACTTAAAATAGTTCAGCACATTTTGGTTAAACTGTACCTTTGCATACTAGAACAATTCGCAGGTTATATAGCATTTTATAAAGCATCCAAATAATCTGCAAAGCAAACATGAAAATGTTGTTAGTGCTCTTTAAACACTCATCTTTTGAGAGGGAAGTAATGCAGTGTTATTAACACTGATATCAAAAATCCATGCAATCTTTGTCTCTGATGAAGGACAGTAATGAAAAGTCAATAAAGGTTAAAAAAATTTTAAATCCAAAGAGAAACTGGATGGAATGGATTTATGGAGAAAACAATAAAAACTGCAATCATTTATTAGATGAAGACAAAGGATCTTTTTCATTTACATGATTCATGACCTGATTTACATATTCTCCCCTGTTTTTGTTGAGGATGGCCGACTCAGACACTGGGAACCCCGGGAATGAGGCTGAATAAGAGACCAGTTCATCACTACGCACACAAACATTCACTCATCTACACCTCTGTGGGCTTTTTTTGTGTAGCCAATCTACCAACAAGGATATTGTGGAGGAAACTGGAGATCCCTGAGGAAAGCCAGATGGACATAAAGAGAACATATAGAACTCCACGCAGGAAGTAAGTCAATCAAGCACTTCTCTATTTTCAGTCAATCCACATTTTACTTCTGGTAATTGACTGGAACTGCCATAAGGATGTGAGACCTGCTCCCTCAGTGGAATAACATTCTCGGACGTTTCCTTACATCATTTTCACCCCTTTGTCCTAGACTAACTGACTCCTTCCACATGATTTAAATGAAGTGAAAAGAAGGAGCTCTCGTCATCAGTGTGTGTTTCTATATGAGCTGTGGCTCCTAAAGGTAATTATTTTGTTGTCTGAGGTTTTTCGAGAGGAACATAATGAATATGAATGTTATTATGGCATTTGAAGGATTGCCTCTAAGCCTTTTCGGGAGATAAGGATAGAGACCAAGGTGGCAGATAAGGTTTCCTTTAGTTAATATCCACTGTACATTCCTGATAATCCCAGTAATGAAAACCAAACACTGGAGAAAATGGCTTTAGCTAGGAGGCAAGGCGCTGAATGTGGTTTGCCCATGCGAGGAACCTGAAATGCTCCAGAGCGCTTCAGATCCCTCCTATTTTCACTGGGCCTCATGCTGGAAAAGAAAGGTAGGGTGGGGGTGGCGATGCCTAAACCCACAAGTTGGAAAGGATAAAAGTGAGGACATGTGTGGGTTGACTCTGATGGACACACAAGCATGAGCATGCATAGGAGCGAGCACATGTGGTGATAAGAGATCAGCCGGCAGCTGGTTGGCGTGACATCTCCTGCACCGGGGCGATCTCAGTGGGGTTAGCAGGGCTGAGCTGGGGGCACGTATCCTCTGTAATATGCCATCCAGTCCTGTCATGCTGCCTTGTGACAATGTCTCAAACTGACCCAATTAGAGGGAATGTGATCCTAGGAGGGGGAGGCCAGTGTTTCAGCACAGTTGGCCCCTCACTGGAATCACAGCGGAATCACAGCTACACATAGCTATGGAGAGAGGCCCACTGACCGAGAAAGTGGCAAGCATTGAGATGTTTAGAGGTGATGGAGATGCGGAAAACTGAGCGAGAAAGCAACAAATTTAAAGAGTAGATGAAGAAAAAAATAAGATGGTTAGCGTTAGCATTCTGCACGCTAAGACAGTTTAAATGAAACAAATCTACAAGAACAAGTTCTATTTCTACTCACTTCTATTACTTTCTATTATTATTATTATTATTTCATCAGGAAACTGTAGATCTTAAAGCTCAGAGCATTTGTTTTGCTATTTTTTCAATAAACATACAGTATATAGGCTCAGGATTGTACAGTATAGAGTGACATATCCTAAAATTTAGAGTGATCTAAATTTTAGTTCATTTTAACCAAATATACAAACATGACAGCAAAAAATTAAACAAATGGGTCATATAGGCAAAAAAATCACTGATCCACATGATCACATATTTTTATTCTTGTTTTTTTTTATGTCCAAAATACTACTACTTCTAATAATAATACTAATATGCTATTGTAAGAGTTCTACATTAGTGCAATGTCATTCCCATAGTCCGGTAGTGGTAACATTGACATGTTATAAAAGTAGTGATAACTTTGTAATGAAACCTGAAATGCACAGTTTGAAGTCTGAAGCCTCCTCACACACCAACAAGGCTTCCATATAAGCATTCTTTATCTTCATTGACCAAAAAGGTTACTACTATTATCAAATAATCACTGACCTTACATTTATACTGTATAACTAGACTTCAAATACGTTAGACAACTTGTTTTATTACGTCTTAAGTCATACGATAGGAGGAGCGGTACAGGATGGAGTCGTGTGATGCAGAGTTACTCTAACCACCACAAAGACTACTGTCTTACCTCATGATGCATTTTATTACTCTTATAGCATACTGTAGCTATTTTTGAGGGGTATTCAAGTCAAACCAGGACTTTTGATTGTGCAGAATAACAGAACACAGTTCTTTGGACTGGTTTGAACACACCTTGTAATAGCATTTAAAGTTGTGGAATGTCCACAAACTCAATTTGTTATAATCCTGTTTACTAGAATTAGAATTGGATTTATTGGCCAAGTATGTTAACACACACAAGGAATTTGGTCCTGGTGGTTGCAGACAAAAATACACACAATGTAAATATTATTTACACTGAACAGGAAATGCACAAAATACAAACACTATTCAGATTACATATATAGACAACAACATATAGAATATGTAAATGGATGCATAAAGTGTGTGTGTGTGTGTGTGTGTGTGTGTGTGTGTGTGTGTGGTAGTGCAAGCAGCAATGATTGGCATCACATACGGAAACAAAAGTTGTGATTTTTGTACAGTGAATTAGGGTGTAACAAGCTTGTTAAGAGCAAATATATGATATACAGTGGAACCTCGGATTACGAGCATAATTCATTCCGGAAGCGGGCTCGTATTCCAAAACACTCGTAAACCAAATAAAATTTTCCCATAGGAAATAATGGAAACTCAAATTATTCGTTCTACAGCCCAAAAAAATAAATACATAAAAATAATTAACACAAAATATAAAGTAAAAATAAAACAAATTTACTTACACTTTACCTTAAAAAAAAAAAGTAAAAATAAATCCCGACAGATAAGTGTTTCCGTTTGTGCGTGCAGGCGCTGTGCGTTGTGTGTGTTAACGGAGAGACCATTTTTAAAACTGTTTAAAAATTAGCAAGGAACATCGGTAGTCACACTCGCGTGAGCGCATACTAACGGAATCACTGCTGTAAAGTAAAACAACAACAAAAACAAATTAACCAGAACCTTACATTTGAAAAGAATTGCGACAGAGCAGAGTTTGTTTGGGAACCTGAGAGAAGGGGGGGCTGTAAAGCCGAGAGAGTGTGTGTATGTGTGTGTGTGTGTTGGTATAAGTGAATGAGCGCGCACACACACACGCCTTTACAGCCCCCCTCCTCTCAGGTTCCCAAACACACACACACACACCCTCTGCCTTACACAGACACACACACACGCACACTCAAACTCTGCAAGCACTAAGACCCAGCAGGGGTGGCGATAAAATTTCAAGTCAAAATTTATTAAAAATCTTTGCTCGTCTTGCGGAACACTCGTAAACCGCGTTACTCGTAATCCGAGGTTCCACTGTATATCCAATTTTTTTGTTGTCATTTGGTCTCTGAGCACTGCCATATTGAAACTGAAATGAAACACTCAAGATGTAAACAAGATTTTTAATCTTTAATTCAAATGTGGCATTAACCATTTATGAATTACAGCCATTCTCAAACACATACCCCCATTTCTGGTAGCTCATAAGTAATGTAAAAAACTAGCATAATTACAGACAGAAGGAATGTTTTTCAACCTTGAATGAAAATCCTTTGCAGTCAGTTACTGATCTGGAAAACTAAAAGTTGAGTTTCCTCCCTCATGGGTTTTGCTGCAGCTGCCTTTAAGCTACTGCTTGTTTCTGGGTCTTTCTGCTGTCTTGTCTTCAGTCAGTCTTCAGCGGGCTTTATTCGGTTGAGATCAGGTGACTGACTTGGCCAATGAGAAATATCCCACTTTCTCACCTTGAGAAACTCTTCATTGTATGTTTTGGGTCATTATCCATTTGCAATATAAGGCTTTGCAGCATTTGTCTGAATCTGAGCAGAGAGTAAAGCTCTATACACTTTTATCAGCATTCAGTCATCAAATTGCGTTAATTCCTGAATGGTTAATGCCACACTTTTGTCAAACACCTTGGGTTAAAGCTGTAAAGATTGACTTTGCTCGCATCCTGAGTGTTTCATTTCAAATTCAGCGTGGTAGTGTGCAGAGGACACAAATTTATCTTTACTCCAAAATGTATGCTGACAATTGAAAAAATGTCGTTTTTTCAATTGTTTACAAAATCTGTTTTGAAATGAATAAGGCACAAAACCTAGGTTGTCACATTTCCAAGAAAGAACTTTCCAGCGCCTGAAAGCTTAAACTCAGAGCTTTACCTCTGACAGTTACCGAGCACTAACACTGAATAAATCCTTCTATAAACTCCTCCCACATTTTTCTTTGTTAAATAACCTTTAGGAATCTGTTTATTGTTCGGCTTAGATTGTTTGGAGCATCCATCATACAATCAACACATTTTAGCAACTCATGACATGAGAACTCAGCCGTGTGTGGTGTGAGATTATTCCATGTGCCTCAATGGTCTCGTATCTCCGGGCAAATCTGTTTGTGAGTGCATCTGTGCCTGTGACTGAAGTTCTGATGTCATGTCATAAAGGCCAATCATAATGGATTTGACAATAATTGACAGGGTGATGTGAATGAGGTCATTTCCTGCCAGTGATGTGGCCTGCCTCTCTGGGGGTGGTCAGTGGGAATTCTGGTCTCGGCATGGGGGCCTGTCTGAACTGTCTACTGGCCTGATGGATCGTCTCCCAAAGTTGGTCCTCATCCATCACTAAGAGTGCGTGCGTGTGTGTGTTTTATTGTAGCGCTTTCCACTGCAAAACATGTTAACACAATGAAGACATAAAATAAATGTCTTAGTGTGAACTTATCTGGAATCGCAGTAAACAATATCATGTGTGTATGAACGGCAGTGGAGACGAGAAGGAAAAAGATTTTGTGGCTTGGACTGAAGCGTTTGGTTTGACGGATGGATGGATAGATAGATATATGGATGGATAGATGAAGTGGGGGAGCAGGGTGACTTTGATTAATGACTGCTCACAGTCTGCTCACAGCATGCGTCCAGTGTGTGTCAGGCTGCAGAAAAGACAGTTACTGCATACAGTATTCTCTCTCTCTCTCACACACATACACACACACACACACACACACACAGTCTGGGTCTCATGTTGAACCAGTGATAAACATTGTCATCATCTTCGTAAACGGCTTCATCATAAAACTATGTTTTAAAACCCCTCTGAGACCCCGTGTGCTATTTTATTTCTTCTTTTCCCCTCAATGTACGTCATGTAGCTTGCACGGCAATTCCATCACAGTGAGTTAACACCCTCAGTAAATCAAAAGTGTAAAACAATCAGAAGGCTGATTGTGATATTTGTTCTTATATTTGGGGACGAGGATGAAGATTGGATGGGAGAAATCAAAGTGCTGAGAGATGTTGGTGAAAACAGAAGGTGAAAGAACTGAATTAAAAAATAAAGTAAGAAATATATCAGATGGTTACACTGGGATTTCTCGCTATGAGAGCTACAAGAACTGGAAGGATAATAATTTAGCGTTTATATTCACTGCAAATCTACTCACAAGAGTACTAGTGTGAGTATGCGGCGTTGACGGGAACAGAGTTTGTAAAAATAGTTTAAAAGGTAATGCGCAAAATAAGATGATCAGCTTTAATGGAATCAGGGATATCAGGTGTTTGTTTACATTGAACAAGTATCTTATTAGTAGCTTATTTTAAAGTAGATTATTAAATCCGGCATATAACTGATCATAACATCACTTTTACTCAACATTTTGATTTCACTTATGGTGCAGGTTAAACTTCAGGCAGAGATCTAAGTACTGGCAAAGTTTCATTACATTTTGTCCATTCAGTTTTGATACGGTGACCAAATCTGTCTGGACAGACATACATGTACAGGCAGAAATTTTTCGGAGACTGGTTTCGGTCCTCTAATGTATGAAATGTAAAGATATCATTGAAAGAGCGAGTGCTGACCAACGTACAGATAAAACCTCTCTCTTATTCATACAGATGATTGAAACTAAGCTAAAAATTCCGCTTCACCTGGATCTGGTTAAACATATTCAGTCAAAAGTCATTCCTTTATTTCTTCTTAAAAAATCCTCTAAAATGGGCTAAAACACGTTTTAAAACTAAACTCAAAGCAAAGTAATAAAGTCTGTAGTTTGATCAGTTAGACAATAAAACTTTGCACGTCACAATAATATTTATGAAAGAAATTAAGCAGAGAGATAATGCTACAACACTCATGAGACACGTTTTGTGCACATGAGACATGAGATGCCGTGTGCAGGAATCCGTTGGGTTCGTTATGTCTGGTTATATCCACTACATCTCCAATCAGGATTCCTAAACTCTATTAACATTATAGGACCACAGACGTGCATGCGGTCAGGTGATGCCTGAATGGACCTTATACAGTATGCTGTAAAATAAAGATCTGCTGTCCTCCACAAACTAAAACCCGTAACAATTCTGTAAAGTGCAGATTGAAGTGTTGCTTTTGATGTTTCTCATGAGCATGAGTTAGTTATGAG
Source organism: Clarias buthupogon (assembly GCA_030014345.1). Taxonomy (NCBI): domain Eukaryota; kingdom Metazoa; phylum Chordata; class Actinopteri; order Siluriformes; family Clariidae; genus Clarias; species Clarias buthupogon. The sequence continues at coordinate 3,325,481 of JAQMYK010000006.1, forward strand.
ATGACATGGTGGTGTAGTGGTTAGCACAGAGGCCTCACACCTCCAGGGTTTGATTCAGGTGTTCTCCCCGTTCGCTTGGTGGGATTCCTACAGGGTCTCTGGTTTCCTCCCACAGTCCAAAGACATGTAGATTAGATTGATTGTTATTCCCAAATGGCCTGTAGTGTGTAAGTGAGTTTGTGTGCTTGTGCCCTGCGATGGACGGGCATAATATGCAGGGTGTATCTCATGAAATCATACTAAATGTACATTTATATAGTCACTTTTTTGTCATAATATTTTCACTTTGTGGTTTTTAACATGCTTGTGACTCAAAGACAAAAGTCCTCAAAACATTTCTTTATCAGTTTAAAACATTGAAAAAAAACATTTCTATCCAATATATTGGAGAACACTGAGAGAGATGTAAAGTATGAATGTCAAATGCAATAGCAAGGACCTGAAACACCTACAGTATCACACACATCTACCTTTCCGGTTAGTGCGCTGCAAATCACTGCAAATCCAAGCTATGGCTCATAAATGAGATTGCATAGTCTTCCCTGTGTGTGTGTGTGTGTGTGTGTGTGTGTGTGCGTGCGCGTGCGTGCGTGTGTGTGTGTGTGGAGAGGTGAAACAGAACCAGTACAACAAACTTGTCACTCATCCCTTGCACCCGTCCCTCTGTCAGTCACTATGACAAATGAGAATTTCATCATTGAGCTCCCTGATGAGAGACAAGAGGGAATAAACCTGGTGTGGTTGTGTGTGTGTGTGTGTGTGTGTGTGTGTGTGTGTGTGTGTGTGTGTGTGTGTGTGTGTGTGTGTGTGTG
>JAQMYK010000006.1:3335705-3370705 GCA_030014345.1 Clarias buthupogon
TAAAGCCTCCCAACTTCCAAAAAATCCAAACATAACAGTAACAACAAATGTTGTTCGGTAACTGATCCTTCTGTGTTTGTTAAACATTCCTTAAAAAATGTAAATTAAACTATAGTTCCAATCACCCGGGTGCACCAGAAAGACAGTGGGCGCAATGGGCGTTCCTCATGCCTGTAATAGTGGGCAGCATCATCACCATCTTTGCAATTTTGTATCCTCAATGTCTTGAGATTATTCTGGCCCAGTTTGGTGGTGATTGTATGAATCTCCTGGGACGAGTATATCAAATTCCATTTTGTGGGTTTTGCAAACAACCCAGAATAACTGACTTCCTGTTCAGTTGAGCCCATGATATGCATAGCACAAGTTATTCAGCTCAATGAGACCTAAATGTCCTGTGAAGGTCTTGGGCCATGCCCAGGGCTCAGTCTCTCAGGTGTCCTAATGCCAGCAGATTCCAACCTGTGTGCTGATTTTCATGACTTTTTCAGCATGTTAAGACCTCCTTAGAAGAACGATAGGACCCTTCACATGACATCAGCAAGCTTAATTAATGACAAACATTTTCCAGATCAAGTAGAGGAAAAAAAAAAAATATCCATAAAGCTTATCCATAAAAATAAGCAAGAAATCATCATCATCATCATAAATGGGGGAAAAAAATTCATTCAGTTATGGATTGTGATTATTTTGTGTGGCAATTCATGCATCGCCACACTGACTCCAAACTTTTATTGTTTTTGGTAAAACTTTGCTGTTCCTCTATAAACTGTTCAGACATTGGCAGGCTGTACCGCATTCTATGTGGTAGGACTGATTTAGTTGTTTAGTTAATTTAGAATTATGACAAAATATTTTTAAAAATTATATCAAATTAGGATATTTATAAAAATGTGACACTAACAAAATGGCAATAAAAATCAAATCAGCAATGGGGATCATCATAATATCTTATCAGGAGGTCCCTAGTGAGTCCCATCCCTAATCTTTACCCCCTCCATCATCATCATCATCATCATCATCATCATCACCAAGAGCAACAAAAATCTCAATTAGTTCTATTTTTTTCTCTGGCATTTATGACTGCCTGAATTATTCGAGGCATGGACTTTATTAATGAAAAACAATATTCTTCATCAGGTTCCTCATAATTCCAACTTCTTCATTAGAGGCTAATGGAGCCTTATACTGATCAGATGGCGTCTGCATGTTGCCGTCAGTCAGTTAATGCTGAATTTCAGAGTCAGTGTCAGTGGGCCTTTTTCATCGCATCTCATCTTCTATAACGCTTTATCGTGTATTCAGGGTCGCGGGGACCTGGAGCCTATTCCAGGAGACTTAGGGCATGAGGTGGGGTACATCCTGGACAGGCTGCCAATCCGTCACAGGGCATACACACACTCACACACTCATTCACACACTACAGACAATTTTGGGAATGCATATCTTTGGACTGTTGGAGGAAACCAGAGTACCCGGAGGGAACCCACCAAGCACAGGGAGAACATGCAAACTCCATGAACACAGAGACGGGAATCGAGTCTGGCCGGGAATCGAACCCAGACCCTGGAGGTGCAAGGTGACAGTGCTAACCACTACACCACCGTACACCACCACTACACCCCTTTTTTTAAACACCAATTTCCACCATGCATTTTCAATCAGTTTGAAATCCAGATTGTTTGCTGGCTACGTCTTGGAGATGATCTGTCTTTCCTGGAGAAAAAGATCGAACACTCTTTGCTCTGTGACAAGATGCATTATCATCATCATAAATTACTTCATCAACAAAACTATTTTCTATTGATGAAATGAGATGTAGTTAAAATGATCACTTCCCCTTCCCCTGGTCCTTTACTTGACATGTGACCCCAGATCATAAATGAGGACATTTAGTTGGTTTCATCAAGTTCCATGATGATACATCTCCTGTGCCGGTGCCCATCGCTGAATATCACTTTCGTCTACACTACAGTCTGGTTGTTTCTCTTTATTCTACCCTAACCTTGTTATTTTTATCTTTAGGTGTGAATGCTGGTTTGCATTTATTTTGCTTTATTTTGCTTCTCTTTCTGCCGATTTGATTTTGCATTTTCCATTGTCAAGGCCTATTGCTCGGAATTTTCTCTCCTGACACTGATGTCTTCTTAGACTCTAGACTCTTCTTAATCCTTACCATTGTCTCATTTGACAACTATCTTTTTGGTTTATTTGCCATGAAGCAGAAAAATATGGAGGAAGAAGAATTCTCTAAGTGTGGTGATTAAATAATTTTTTGCCAGAGGTCGTACACTATTCATAAATACTTTCAAATTAGAGTTAAAAGTACAAAATGTGCAATATGTTTATTTCCATTGGAAAAGAAGCTGTAAAAATATTTTCTGTGCCATGAACACTCATCTCTCTTAGACTCTACATTTTATATAATATAGTTTTGAAAGCGCCGGCACGGTGGTTTAGCATTTAGCACTGTGGCCTTGCGCCTCCAGGGTTCAGGTTCCATTCCCACCTCGGGGTTTGTGTGAATGGTGCTTGGTGGGTTTCCTCCAGGTGCTCTGGTTTCCTCCCAGAGTCCAAAGATTAGATTAACTGGCACTCCTGAATTGCCCATAGAGTGTGTGTATATGTGTGTGCCTAGCGAGGGATTGGCAACCCTTTTTTGGTGTACACCGCCTCATGCCCTAAGTCTCCTGGGATAGGCTCCAGGCCCCCCACGACCCTGTATACAGTATAAAGCAGTATAGACCACGAGTGAGCGAGTTGTAGAAGCTAAAGTACTTTCTTTTCTGCCTTTTACCATGTGATGTCTATTATACCTGGAGCTGGATCTGTCTGTCTTAAGGAGGATCAGCGTTAAGTATGTGATCACTATTGGACTTTTAGGCCTGGCTTAATGTTCTTGGTCATGGAAAAAAAAAGGTTTTGGTTTTGCTTTTTAACACAGACACGTTTCATTTGATCAAAACCTTTGAACAAGCTCAGGTAGTCCCTCATCACGTCTCTTTCCTTAGTGAACAAGTGAAAGAACCACAGAACCATTTCCAATGGGAGATGGATATAAATAAAGCATCCTTTTATTAAACACTTCTGGTTCCATTAAAATTACAAGAACCAGATCTGCTATTACTGGGATTGAGATATGATTGAAAAAATTTTTTTATTTGTCAGAGAAATGCTAAGATGCAATTGCAGTTAGGGATTTTTATTGAAAATTCCAAACCAGGAAGCGAAATCCAAAAACAGAGTAAGACAAAGATTCAGGTGATGTGCAAACAGGCAATCAAAAGCAGAGACAGGAATCATAAACGGGGCCAAAACAGGATTAAAAAAACTGAATACCCAGCACTATAAACATTGGCTTGTTACGTTTAGACAACAGACTGCTGAGCAATTACTGCACAAAGTTCTAGAGTCCATTTAGTGCTAAATAAGGTGATTGGAGTCAGGTGTGTGTGTGTGTGTGTGTAGAATTTAGGAGAGGGTGAAGGTCATCCTGGAGCATCGTGCTGGGTTGAGTAGTTTGGGTTTGGAGTGGCCATGGTTGTAGACTGTGGTGTGTGTTGTGTAAAGTGGAGTTCAGAGTACATCCCAGTGTTATCGTGCTTATGACACAAATTAGCTCCTGTTCGGTTTTACATTTTGAAAAACTAATATAAAAAGTAATAAACAGTATTGTGCAAAAGCCAGCCCTCGTTTCTTCATATTTTGCTTCCAAAGAGCCAGACTTCCTTGTATTTTGATGTTGTCTTGGGGAATAGTAATTCAGGCTTCCTGAAGGACTTTTTTCAGTTCTCATTTTTAGGCCAGTCCCTGTACCTGACCAGTGTTAGAGGACTGTTTCCTGTCTGTTAAACCATGCACTGACCTATGAATCATTCAAGGATGAATTTGTTTATATTTGCTAGAGAGAATGCTGAATGCTGAGTGGTTGGAACAGACGAGAGGAGGAATGAGGTTGCTGTTGAGGTTGTTACAGAAAGTTAAATTGTATTCTTAGGCACTTCGCAGCCTGTCACAGTAAAACATTTGTTCCCCTTTCTTTCATTTAATTTACATCATTTAATTTCATTTAATATGTAGAAATGATGGGTGGGTCAAAACTTTTGCAAAGTACTGTATGCGTGCAAAGAAAGCAACTAAGAAGATTTTAAATGACTGGAGTTGGATTACGAACTGTGCAAGACATTATCATTTCCTGGAAGGACAACGCCAAACTGTCAAGAACAGCAACACCAAAAAATCATGAATAGGTATCACTTAAACGATGGTAAAGTTGCATGGTTAAAAGAAACTGTCAATAGAAACCAGAACAATGCTTAATAGAGAAAGTAAGAGCATTTTTATGTGCACACAATGTGATGAGAACCCACAGGATTGGGACTAAACAGCTGTGCATGAGACACTTGTTAGTGAGACTAATCAGAAAAAAGCTTCAATTTGCTAAGATTGGACTTTGGAGTGATGGAAAAAGTTCATGTGGTCTGATGAGTCCAGACTGACCCTATTCCAGAGCGTCAGGGTAAGAAGTGAAGCGCATGAAGCGATGTACACATCATGCAATAGAGTCCACTGTACAAGCCTCTGGAGGCGGGGTTATGATCTGGAGTTACTTCAGTTCCTCAGGTCTAGCAAAATTATATGGCAACAAAATTAAGTTAGCTGATGACCTGAATGTACTGAGTGACCTGGTTATCACATCGGTGAAGTGTTTTTTCCCTGATGCCATATTCCAGGACTCAAACTGTGAAAGAGTGCTTATGGGGAATCATGAGGAATCATTTTGACACATGAACTCGCCACCACACTGTACACCGTAATCAAAGCTAAAGGCAAATGAATGATTAGAGTGTATGACCTTTTTTGGCCAGGTACTGTACTATGCAATCTATGGCTAGTGCTGTGCTAACTCAAACACAGGGGAAAGTGAACGCTGGGCATTTTTGTAATGCAAATGTTTCTAATGGCTTAAAGACTATTAACAATAATATTAGCATTCACCGATGACCACAATACATAAAAATGTAGCGATTTGCATGTGTTTTTCATCCCTGTGGCTAAACCAGGGCTCCACAGTCTCACATGATCCACTACCACTGAACCTGACTTCAACTAACACTCTTCATCTTTCGTATCAAAGGTTCAGCTTGCTAACTTGCTAACATCTTGTCCTATGCGTATCTGCTGCTAGGAGATGAACAAACTGTTGACTCCAGCTTGTGTGACGTGCATTTCCTTTTCTTTTTATTCCTTCTTTTCTTTTCATTTTTTTGTTAAATGTTTGGCTGGCTGTCACTGTATTGATGTACAGTTTCCTTTGAGGCAGTGCAAAGCTTTCTGCGAGCTGCACCGTTTTCAAAAGGGAGGAAATGGGTTCGTGCTCCAAGGTCAAACGGTCCCTTTTGTGGCGCTCCTGGGGGACAATGACGATGGGATGATGTGATGTGGAGGCGAAGGGAGGGGTTAGTAGGATGGAGGCCGCTCCGACTTTTCTAGAGTCGGAGTGGAAACGTGAATCAGAAAAGGGAAGACGAGGAACGATCGGAGAGGACTTTGATTACTTTACGTTGTTTATACCAAAAAATACAAGAAAACAAGTTTCACCCCAAGACTTTCAGTGAATTGGCAAACGCCTGTTCCTGATGTTTTTAATGAGTTCTCTTCAGACCGAATAATTTCAAACATTGTATTTTCCCCTTCAATGAAAAATGAGGCCACAGAATAATTACGCTTTCCTTGTCATCAGAATATTTTCTCTGTGGGTGTTTTTTGGAACGATACACAGGGATATGTTGTGTCCAACACCCACGCACACATGCACATTGTAAAATCATTCTTAATTAAACCTTGTATATTTATTTATTCCAAGTTTCAGCTTCAACCTACATGTCTAATCCCAGTTTTCGGTTATCTTCGAGCATTTGTGCTCTTCTTTGGAACTTTTTAAAACTATATTGTTACCGGACTGGGAAGTTGCCAGATTCTGCCTCTCTTTCCCCCCCAATCTTCTTCTTTGTTGTTATTTTGCATTTGAAAGGGCCACCCATTGGGCTTGGAGGGGAGAGAGTCTCTGCGAGCAGCCTGTTTGGAATATTAATGCCTTTCTCTTGGGAAAACTGCCTACGGGATGAGGAACGAGCTGCACCGCTCACACCATTCCCACTTCCGCTCTGCAGTACCCGGAGAGGGGTGGGGGCGTGAGGTGGTGGGTCAAAGGAGTGAGATCTCAGGGTTATACATGTCTAAGAGTGGTTGTGCAAGACTTTCAACTTTTCTGTGATCTAAGCTATTGAAATACTTGTAACTTGATGAAATGTATTCATCGTGGTAAAGGGTAAGGTTACAGATCATATCTAGTGGAGATGTTTCTTCATTCATCTGAGGAACCTTTTCCAATCTTCATATCAATCTTTGAGATTAAAGTACGTCATTTGTAAACCCAGATCGTTCAAACTGACCTGAATGAGCAAAAAATCCTCATAGGCATATAATAGATCTTCCTTTTCAAACCTTTTAACCATTAAATAAAACCTCAACCTAAATAATGTGACCGCTGGTTTACTGGTAGAAAGATTTAAGCAGTGGGAACACACTGGCAGCACATCTACTGGCAGCAGAGGTGATGATGACGACGACCATGATGACCGTTCTGGGGGATGGACAGAGCCAGAGACACCGCCCTCAGCAGGGTTTGGCATACGTTGTACCAGACTGAAGAAAACAAGCCATGTGAAAGCCGGTTTCATCAGCCAGGCTTTTGAAAAAGCCACCGTTCCTCCATCATGAGAGAGAACCATTTCTAATGGGTTTTTCAGATGGCAGAGCTTACGTCTTTCTGCAAGAGTCATCTCAGTCCTTCATTTTCGCTCCCCAAACAACCCCCCCCCTCCCCCCCCCCTCCGTCTCTTGACGGTTCACATCTCAGTCAGCACGGCCAAACAGATGTGCTCACTCCCCAGAACTGACAACAAGCTTTAGACATTTCTATATTTCCACTGGGAACTAAGTACTATATGCACTCCGACATTGATCTGTTAATACATTTGCCTCCAGTGATGTATTATAATAGCAGAAAAACAGTATGAATTTCACGTTTGCTGAAATATGTTTATTCTACTATAATTTCCATTTCAGCTTATTTAAATTGGTATAAATAATTAAATTCACTTCGTCTAAGTGATTAAAGTTATCTGCTCGTCTCCAGAAGGTTGGAAGTTCAAATTGCTGAAATTAGATTCAGAAGTTTTGTTCGTAGGAAAATCGCACTGGATTCAACTGCATGTAGTTCACAGATCCAGAGTCGATGCTTTCCTCATGAAAAAGGAGAGGGAGTGTCAAAGAAGATACCATATGTGGTGTAAATGAACACTATGACTTCTGAGAGCCTTCAGGAGAGCCTGTCAGCTCACAAAATAGCACCTGATCCAGCACATCCTATACATTTACAATGTATTTTAACATCACAACTTCATTAAGATGCACAATATTAAATTAAGGTTATGAAATTGTAATGTGTATGCTGACTTTTCATGGACAAATAAAATGCACTATTCCACTGTTTTAATTAATCATAAATAAAAAAAATAAAAAAAAATTGATTATATTTTGTTAATTCTTTGTGCTGCCCTTTTTAGAGAGAGTGCTACATTTCCAACTCATGTCATGCCAGTTCTGAATACAATGTTGCATGATTGTCAACCAATGTGTAGGTTATGTGTAAATTTCTTTATATCTAATATTTGTTTTAAATAATTACTGATCAGTTTTTAAATTGAAGTGGAGATTATACTTCTTAAATGAATGCATAACTAATTAATTTTGTAATATAAATGTTTTTACATTAAAAATATGATTTCGGAAAAATAAAAAAAAATTATGTTGAAGAAACACTTATCTTGATTAATTTAACATTATAAAGTACAACAAAGCTACAGTATGTTTAATTTTCAATATTAAAGTGATAGTTCAGATTTTTTTTGTTCTGTCTGTCTTAAATCAAAACTGAGGAGCATATAAGTGCATTACAATGCAGAAACGTAACTCTTTTCTTTCCCTGGTAATATCCTCATGGTTAAATGTAACTTGCTGTTTGGCAAAAATAATTTACATTTGTGTTGAATATTCTGTAAGTTTCGAAGACAACAACCTGATTTACCATAAATTTCAGCTAAACTTTGGAATGCACTGTTGTACAAAATAATGAGAAAAATCTGAACTATCCCTAAGGGACAAACAGGATATTTTTAGCCATTATCATATCATTTTGACATTATAAAATTATATAATATAATTGCACCAAAATAATTTAAATTTAATAAGTTAAACGTGTATAGCATGTTTAATAATAAAATATGACCTTCTCACAAAGCAGTGTTTCAGAAATCCATAAACACACACACACACACACACACGCACGCACACGTGACAGTTCTATTTTGGGGAAATGCAGAGCGTTGTAACTGTTGTATCAGTTGTATAAATTGAGCCATGCACAAGCAGAAGTAAAGTATCAGGATGAACACACACACACACACACACACACACACACACACACACACAAAGTTTGTCAGGACCTGGCACTGGCTTAACCCTGAGAGAGAGAAAAGCTCCATTAAAGAGGTTTGCACAGTGAAAGACTGTAAGTCCAGACTGTAATCGTAGCCTCCAGGTCAGCTGGTATAACAGCTACAGTGTAGACTGATGGCAAAAGTATTGAAAAAAAAAAGAAGTGAAATTCAACGTTTTAATGACATTCTTGAAATGTTTAAATAATGACAATCAATATAATATGAATAATTTATTTTATGCAATGAAATTCCATAGACTGTTTAGTATGAAGTTATTTATTCTTTAAAACCTGCTGGATCCGGCTGAGCAAAAAGACGTCTGCAGTACACTACTCTAATGTCACTTGCTCAACCCGTGCCTGCTTGACTGCTTCCTGAACATTCAGAGATCTTCACAGGAGAATTTCCACAGACTTGGTCCACGTGTTCAGCTGATTCTAATTCGCACAATCTTCAGTCAGGTAGGTGAGAACTAATGAGTGACATCACCTGCTCTGTGCACAGGGACAACTACATGGCATAAGATGTCATAAGAACGTAAATAAAACTAAAAGTAACCAGAAGATCAAACACAGTGAGATTCTGGGTTTTATACAGTAACCGACTGATGGAGGTTGTTTATGGTTTCCAGCTGAGATCATTACACAGTATACACACTAAACACTAGACAGTATTGAAAATGATTACTGAAAAGAAATAACTCTGGAATAATTTATAGTATTATTCAAAAATGAAAAACAAAAAAAAATAACTAATTACAAACTGGACAATTTTTAAATGATCAGATGCTGAAATACCAGGTGACAAACTCTAGTGTATGTAAAGATTCATTCTGCTCAGTGTGTGGTGGAGGCCGTGCCGGGATCACTGGGCACAAGGACACCAATCCATCGCTGAGCACCACACACACATTCACACACTCCTTCACACAGGGAAGTGTACAGTAGCAAGAGTGTCCAGTTCCTGGAATGATTTGTGGAGGTGGAGAACTCGGTGATACATTTACATTACTTGTTCATTGTGATTCCTATTAGTTTAGCTGAAGTTAATAAATATTATTATTAATATGAATAACAGTATATTAAACTTATTGGCTTAATCTGTTGAGATATTATCAGTGTACGGTTTAGATCCTAATGCAAAGAAGAAAATGAAAAAAGTGAATTCTGTAATTTTTTTCTGCATTCTGCATGTCCATCACAGTACAAACATATCGCATTGTTCCTCTTCCTAGGGTCAAGGAATGAAAACCCTGAGACTCTGAGAAAGTAATGAAGTGTTATTCACGTTGCTGTTGTCTGTTTATATTCTACATACTGCACGCTTTCTGACTGTTATGGCTGTAACACACTCTGGTCCCAGTTTAACTGCCCTCAGGATCTTCTGAAGCTGCTGCTGCACTGTAACGACAGAAATAATAAAAGTTTGAACAAGCAAATTAATATAAAGTTATTTAAAAAATAATCAATTATAATCAACACAATCAATACTTAGCAATAAAAAATCAGCAGTGCTGTGATACAAAGATATGAACCTTAATTGTAGTAATTTGACACAAGCTAGTGTATGGTATGAAGCCTTCAGTGTGTGTTATACCGGGATGTTTTTTTATCTTTTACTTGTGATTTCTATGCTTTATTTCTATGCTTATCTATCTATCTATCTATCTATCTATCTATCTATCTATCTATCTATCTATCTATCTATCTATCTGTCTGTATAAACAGGAGCATAAATGTGCTTTCATGTCAAACGGAAATTATTAACTTAATTTTTATATTAAATCTTAAACTATTCCACTTTCTAAATCAGGTATAAATGAAGAGCCTCAGTGTTATAACACAGAGAGAGAGAGAGAAACTGGTGCATATGAAGACATAAATAACAAACCCTTCTGCTGTGAAACAGCTGGCGATGGTTGACCTCTGACCCCTCCCTCAGCCGAACATCCACCAAGGCCCATCTGCTCACCTTAGCATGTGTGTAACATATCACACACTCTGTAAATACTGCGGGAGGCGAGGAAGCGCGTTCTCAACTTGCAAAGGCAGAAAGATAATATGATGGTGTAATAAAGTGAAAGTGTACAGCGGTACATTAGGAAGTACGCGACTCGCGGCTGACACGCCTGCTGTGCGGTGAAGTTCATTCCGATGAGGAAGCAGAACCTCGTGTCATGTTACTCCACGTTCGTTTATATAAAGTGTCACTCAGTACCGTGTCGCGATCCGCAACGAGAAAAACACCGAGATGTTGCTTTCTGAGTGTCTCAGGATTTCCATTCGTTGACCTTTAAAAGAGGGAAAAAAGTCAATCTGTTTGTTCTGTGAATGAAGAATTAGTCCAGTGGAATGGAGGAGAACATTCAGAGCTTTATGTACTCTGTTTTCACTGGACTTCTGTGCATTAGGATCTAAACCTTTCACAGTTAACATCTTAACAGTTTACGTTTTAATTATTACTCTTGTAATTCACATCAATAATAATAATACTTATTAACTACAGCTAAACTAATAGAAATCACAATAAACAAGAAATGTAACTGTATCTTCATTTGTGTAATATCAGATGAATGATCCTAATCTTATACTGTACTCCATGTGGGATTTCCTGCACCTCCACAAATCACTCCAGCAGGTGGACAGGCAATGCTGCTGCACACTACCCCTGTATGAAGGAGTGTGTGTGTGTGTGTGTGTGTGTGTGTGTGGGGTGCTCGGCGATGGTTTGGTGTACTCAGATCGCTCCACACCGAGCAGGACAAATCGCTTACTAAAGTCCAATGTTTTAAAACAAAGTAAAAGTAAAATAATCGATAACTTGACAAAGCAAGATATTTGATTTCTTTCACTTTATGTTCTGTCTCATTTCCATCATATTAACTCCTACAACTGAGAAAATAATAAAGAACTGAAGTACGGCTTTTGAGTTACATTTCAACATTTTATTGAGTTATTTATTATATGTTTCTAGATTTAAAAGTTCTTAAAAGAAACAGAAGCTACACTTTTATTTCAATTACTTTTTTGTACTTTTATTGCAAATATAATTAAAAAAAATGCAATTATTTAAAGAAAATTATGTTAAATCTGATGAAAGAAAAACATTCGGAACAAAGATGTAACAAGTAATAAGATATGAGGCATGGAAAAGGTCGATCTTAGAAAAAATTTGATGTGAAATCTCTGGTATCTCTATAAACAGTCTCTCTCTCTCTCTCTCTCTCACACACACACACACACACACACACACAATAGTTACAGCTTTAAACAGAGCTTTAAAAACTTCCTGACGGAAGGAAAGCTGACAGTTCCAGTTTGTTCAGCCTTGACAGTACTTCATTCTGGCTAGCACAAAAGAAGAAAAAAAAAGAGACAAATAAACATTTCAAAATAGAGACATCTAGATAAGATAAATAAACACGATGATTACAGAACTGTACCATATTAAGTAGCAACCCTTCTGGATTAATGACTTGGAATAAACGTTACAATATCCAGAAAAGGCAACTTTCAAAGACAAATAATTAGTTGCTTACAGTATTAATGAATACACTGCATTTAATTAATCTGAAATAAAATTAAGACTAATAAATAAATTAGAAGAGGTTAAGACGTAACAGAAAGAAAAGGGGGTCAGGGTGGGTGGAAAGATGAGACCAATATGACTGCTGACTGGAAATAATGACATGGGGTCAAAGGTCACTTCCTGCCACTGTCAGGCACTAAGTAAATTCTCAGCTGCACATTCTACCTTGACAAAAAAAAAAAAAAAAGAAACCCACAAGACCAGGCACTGATGGTGCACAAGGCAGACATGTCATACAAAAACATTTAACAAGCACCACTCTAAAGCATCAAGAAGAGTTTTAATAATCATAAATACAAGGAATAATTAAAGTGAATTTATGTAGGACGCAACGGCATGAAGATCCACTAGCGAAGCAAACAGAATCCTAGAGGCTTATTTAAAAAATAAAAAAATACCATGAGGATGATTAGGCAGGACTGCTAAGAGTGGTTTAGTTAAAAAAAAAAAAAGCAAACAAACAAAAAAAGAATCCATTTCCCCTACAGAATAAAATCCCTATCAGCTATGGAAAAGGTAAGAAAACATACACAGTACATACTAAAGTACAATAATTAATTAAGTCCTCACAGAGGATTCTTCTTTTCGCAGAAAAATGTTTCTCTTTTCTCGCAATCAAGGCTAAAAATATATATCTAATTGGCATCAGGCGATTTAAAGATGAAAAAGGCACGTCGTGAGCTGCTCTTTTTTAAAAGTCCAGCTTTCCTTTCAGTCTTCCTCTGGTGAGTATTCAAGTGTGTGCTTTACAGGAAGAGTGATGCAGGGTCTCGATGTGGGCCATCAGCCTTGTTAAATAATCTCACTGCATGTGCGTGTGTGTGTGTCTGTGTGCGTGCGTTTCTTCATGTGTACGTGTGTTTGTGTGCATGTGTGTGTTCTCAGGGTCTGGAGAGCTGTGTGTAGACCGGCTGCTGGTCCCAGTGCTGGGGGCTGTGGCCTGACTGGGTCTCGGTGATGGGGGTGTACATGGGCCTCTGGCTTGGACTCATGTAGTTAAAGGTTGAATAAAGCGAGCCCTGGCCCGCTGAGTAATAGGAAGCGGAGCCGGCTTGCTGCTCGGTGTAGTCGTACTGTGGCCGGCTGATGCATGATGGGAAGGCAGAGGACGAAGTGGACGTGGTGTAGTGCTGCAGGTTGAAGGAGCCATAATGGGTAGGACTCAGCTGCTCGGTTTTGATGTGCGTTGTTCGCTGCTGGCTCTGATCCTCACCAGGGCTGGTAGCACCCACCTGAGGGCTGGAACTGGGGCTCTTGGTCATCCAACCGCTGCCCGCTGAGCTCATCCATCCGTGCCCGGGGTGCCCGTTAGGTGGCAGGTACTGGTCAAACTCAGCCACATCAAAGCTTTCCATGTGCGAGATGACGTCGCTGCTCAGTTCACCCAGATCCACTTCACGGAAGTCGATGTTAAGCTGACGCTGCCCACCAGAGCCAATGGTAACTGCAATGCCATCCTGCAATGGGCGTCCCTCACGCTTTGGCTCACTTTTGCCTGCCTGAGCATCAATTTTGGGGGTGGTGGGCGGAGTCGGGGGACCCTGGGACTGGCCTGCGTGATAAATACAGTATAAATAAACACATCTGAAACAATAATTGCCATCAAGTAACAACTCGGTTCTATAACTTGCAAAGGCAGTTGTCATTGGAAGGTAATTATATTACCTTCCAATGACAACATGTAATAATTTACTGTGCGGTGTTGCATGCCTACCTGACTGCTCGCTGGGGGAGTGCACCTCTCCCATGCTGGATGCTGGAGAATCAGCTTGCTGCAGTGCTTTGAAGATGGCGTTGGTGGTGACGTGCGTGTGCTCGGGACCCTCTTCCCCCTCGCCCTGACCGTTCTTGGCTGATTTCCTTCGCCGTGGCTGGTATTTGTAGTCGGGGTGATCCTTCTTGTGTTGCACACGTAGGCGCTCGGCCTCTTCTACGAATGGACGCTTCTCTGTATCGTTCAGCAATCTGATCGGAAAACAAAAAAGTGAATATTTGAAAGAATGTTTCGTTATAACAATAATAACAACGTATCTATCACATTGAATGCTGTGGTATCAACACTGAACACTGAAACATTCGACTCTTCTAACTGTCAGAGATACTGTCCTGAGACTGCATGCCTGCATTATTAGACCTATCAGACTAAACCCTGCTGAATGATGATTGTCTTGTCTTTAAACCAAGTTCATGCCCCTGCATGAACAAAAAAATCCTGTAGAAAAGTTTCCTTTGCTTCAACAGAACTTGGCTGATTTGCCCCAGCAGACCTACCTCCATAACTTGCCCAGGGTTTTGCTCAGCTCGGCGTTGTGCAGGTGAGGGTACTGGTCTGCGAGTTTGCGGCGCGCGGCCTGCGCCCACACCATGAACGCGTTCATGGGCCGCTTCACGTGCGGCTTGTTTTTGCTGGCGCCGTGCACGCGCACCGGCACGGGCACGAGCGTCCAGTCGTAGCCCTTGAGCACCTGCGACACGGCCTCGCGGATGCACTGCGGGAACTTCTCGTTGTTCTCGTGCTCGTCCTCACCGTCCAACTTTTTCAGCTCGCCGCCGCCGTCGCGCGCGCGCACGCCACCGCCGGTCTCTACGTCCGAGCACGAGCCAGAACCGGAGGCGGAGGGACACGGAGACCCCGCGGAATCCTCGGACATGCTCGGACTCGGGGCGTCCGACAGACTCTTGTCTTGCTCGTCCGTCATCTTGAGGTAGGGGTCGAGTAGATTCATACGAAACGCTATTCGGGGTTTAAAAAAAAAAAAAAACTTGAAAAATCCTCAGAAAAATGTTCTCACTCACTAACACGCGTTCAGCGCACGACACCGACTCCTCAATAAATGAAAGTTTTTTTTTTTTATATATATAAATATATTAGTTTTTGTTTCCACCTGGACCTCAAGTGAGATCGAAATCCACTGATGCGCGTGCGGAGTGTTTTATAACGAGAACTCTCTCGCTGGATCCAGAGCGCGCGCGCTCGTGCTGCTTTATTTCCAAGCGGAGTCCGAAACCTGCGCTGCGCGAGAGGCGCGCGCGCTCTTTATAAAAGAACGCACGCGCGGTGATTGGACGGAGCGCGGAGCTGCGCGCGCGTCACGCCTCCGAATCCGACACTCCCCCCCCTCCCCCCACAACCCCTGTCCTCCTCCTCCTCCTCCCCCCATCACTCACTCCACCAGAGCCGCTCAACTTCACGCACGCTCGCGCGCGCGCACACACACACACACACACACAGAACCGGTGTGATGCGAGTGTCTGTCCTGTCCTGAGAGTGAGTGAGTGAATCAGATCATCTCTCTCGCTCCTTCTCTCTGTACTTGAAGAGGAACTCTCTCTCTCCCTGCAGGACGCAGCGTCTGTTCCTCTGTGATAGAGGATAAAGAATTTATTCAGTGTGTAAAATAACTTTTTAGACAATAACTACCCCAATAACAGTCAGCACGGTTTCCGTGATCTCAGCCCGGTGTGTCAGTTATTAGGTGTTTCCTCCTGACGTGTAAACACACAAGTTGTGTTTGTAGAAACCGTGTCCGCTTCCAAATCCGCAGTGTTTGGGGGCTTTGGGGTACTTTTAATGACCCATAGGGGGCGCGAGAGACCCGAAGAAAAGCCCGCGAGCGCTTAGTGTGTGTGTGTGTGTGTGTGTGTGTTTAATGCGAGAGCAGCACATACACACACTCCAAGCGCGCTCTGTCTGATGCCAAAGCTGAGTGCATATACTGTACACACATGTATATAAAGTGTGTGTGTGTGTGTGTGTGTGTGTGTGAACATATATATATATGTGTGTGTGTTAAAAATGTTTCTCTCTTTATTTCTCTCTACACACATATATTTAAATATATATGGGCATATATGTGTGTGTGTGTGTGTGTGTGTGTGTGTGTGTGTACTGTGTAGTAAAATGACCAAAAGCCCATCTTCAGAAAAGCTGCTTCACTGAGCTGGAAGATCGTATCATTCACAGTCAGACTGTTTCGCTTTGGTTTATTTTAGAGTCCCTCATATCCAGGTCTGTGGTGATAAGTTTAATTACCCCCAAACACACACACACACACACACACGCATGCACGCACACACAGTCAGGGTGAGGGAGAAAAGCACACTTCTGGATGTTGTTACCTTGTTTGCTTGCTCAGTGTCAGGCTCTCGCAATGCGGAATCAGTCAGTAATCCTATCTGCCCCGCCACCTTAATTAAGGCCCCACTTCCAAATACAGAAAACCAACTATGCGAGTCTCGATTCCTCTGTACCTTGTCATGCTGCGTTTATTTACACTGACCATGCTTATTTAAGTTATTCACTTGAAGCGCAAACAGAACAGACCTTCTTAGTACTCTTGTCAGCCGCACATTCGTTCTTGTACTAGCAGTACGCTGCTAATAGGAAGGAGAGGCTGTAGTTTATTTTAAAACGGCATTTAGGGAAACGTCGCGCTCGTCGTTTTCAGCAGCTAATCTCATAATATATGCTTTTTCAGTCAATTAGGAACAACAACAAGGCTTTTAAACAGTGAAACCGGGAAGTGAAGGAACGACGTCACACAGCAGACACCAGCCCGAGCGGCGACGCTGTGAGCCTGTAAACAAGTTAAGCAAGGTCTGTCTTATGGCATTGGGAATAACTGAAGTGCTATTGAACTTTTATATACAACAGTTTTAATAGACTGGGTTTTTTAAACACTAATGTAGATTAAGATTAAGGTGTAAATATGCTAAAGTGTTATTAACATGTAATATAGTGCAATGT
This sequence comes from Clarias buthupogon, assembly GCA_030014345.1. Taxonomy (NCBI): domain Eukaryota; kingdom Metazoa; phylum Chordata; class Actinopteri; order Siluriformes; family Clariidae; genus Clarias; species Clarias buthupogon. Next base: position 3,352,605 of record JAQMYK010000006.1, read on the forward strand.
TTCTTTTTTGACCTGTAACTCTGTATCTGTATCCACTGCAGGGCATCACACACACACAAACACACACACACACACACTTAAGGTTAATTTAGTGGTGTCAGTCCAACTACAGTGTGAACACATTTTTTCGGAGATGGTGAGGAAACACACATGTAACATGCAGAACTCCATGCATGAAGATGATACAGGGACTAACACTACCTGCTGTGTCACATTGCTGCTGTTCGCATGAATGTATTGAAATATATTTTTTATCACGATTTCAGGTAAAGAGTAATGATAATATAGCTTGATTTTTTTTGTACATATCAAGTTTAATTTTTGTGATTCATTACATTGATCAGTAACGACAGAAATGGTGCCTTAATTTAATTAAGTTAATGTTCTTTTATTTCAACCTCTTAGACATTAAATAAAAATAATAATTAACCGATAAATTTTCTATACTGCCACTTCTGACAATCCTCCCTGCGGTGATGTTACAGGTTCTTATACAGGCTCCTTTCAGTGTATTCTTTTCTATAGTAACACCTCATTCACAGGTACTTGTTTTGAGACAACGCCACCCTAATCTAAGACTGATTGTAAGTTCATTTTTAATAAATGAACTGTTTGACAAAGAAAAATATCAAAGCAGAACTTTTGATTAACAAAACACGGTTATGAGAGTAAAATTTCACTTGCTCTCCTCTGAAATGCTGGCCTACCAGAAACTCATTTACTGGTCCTTTCCTTTAATGTAAAAATGGCTTTGGTTTGATAACCAAATTGCAGAACAATGCACAACTTCATACTACCCTCCACACCACTTGCACATTATAGGAACTCGGCTAGAACCTCACACCAAGCCATTTCTACATGTTTGGGCCATTGAAGAACTCCTGGGAGGCCAGCATTTCTGACATGAAGCAGGCAAGCTGATCATGGCTCCAGCGTACTGAGAAAACTTTTTTATTATTATATTTATTATAAATATTATATAGAGAAATAAAAGGAGTTTTTACTCTTCTTACTATATTCTGTTATTCTGGACAATCAAAAGTCTTGGTTTGACTTGAACACCACTTGTATTATCTTTGATATGGTGAGGCCTTCTGTAATGATATGTTGATTTATCATTTATGGAAGGAGTCTCAGAGCTTTGTAACAGTTGGTGCCTTTTCCATTATGGGAAATTCTTCATGAAGCTGATAACCGACAACTTGAGGTTTGTAATATTGAATGCGCATTACACTGTTCTCTTGTTGATTATGTTCCTATAATGGCATGCCGCGTTGTGTATCATTTTGACTTCTATTTCCCTGTATCATTGATTCACATTGATCAATGTCTAGTTAATTTTTTTTTGTTTTTTTTATAAATAGTACAGATGTGTCCTGATGTTCTTTAATGCCTATTTAATACTTTATCATATTATTGGTGCTTCTCTCTGGTTGTTAGACAAACTGGAGAAAAAAAAAAGTCTTGGCCAAGGGCTGAAATGCAGTGAGCTTGGGAAACTTCTCATCTGGACTTGGAGGTGCAGTGTGAAGGCCCAGTGTAAACAGTTGAGGTAAATCTCTAACTCATGCTCGCCATTCCTCTCTGAGTCTCGCCAACGTGCTTGAGGAAAGTTCTCACTTTTCAGTTCTTATCCTCTGATGAAATAAGTAATGTTCATCTAATTTTTGATGCAACATCGAGTAGAATTGTATTGGAATGCATTGCTGTGGAGTTTGAGGCGTGAGGGATTTAGGGATTTCGGTTATCAGTAGTTTTTTTCAAATAAGTGAAATAAGTGATTTATGACTGTTTGCCCAGTAACAGCAGATCAGAGAATTTAGACTGTTTACTTACACACGTCACTCCACTCAGGGGGAAGTTCACATCAGGCTTCAGACACCTCTCCGGCTGTTCTTGTTTTACATCTATTTTATATGGCCTAGAACAAACCACAGTGATTGAATTTTGTATATCAGATTAACTTTTATAATATAACCAAAAAGCAGAAATAATATTATATAAAAGACACACAAAAGCGGTTCCCGTGTTTGCTGATGATCCTGATGGCAGGTCTGTGTGCAAAGGTGTGAGGGAAAGTGAGAGAATGAATAATAATAAATAATAAAAAACTGGGAATTGCTCCTGTAAATTTATTTTTAAAGTGGTTTAATTTTAGAACAATAATATAGTAGAATTTAAAAGAAATAATAATAATTTCTGTCAAATTGACTTAAAGGGTCAATAATATATGTAAGTGCAGGCATCTATATAGAGTACATCTATGTACAGTACAGAAACTCAATGCCAAGATAAAAGTACTAATGAAAGCCCCAGACTCTTGCACATTCATCTAGGAAAGATATGAATCACTCCTTCTCAGCACACATGCACATGATGCAACGCACCAGCAATCAGCTAAGCTGAAGAAACTAACCACTTTACGGTTTACACCATTCTACTGCAATCATCCGAGTGTGTGTTTTAAGGAATTGGAATTTCTTTAAGTGTGCTTTAGACAATATTGAGTTTTAGGCAAAACCATGCTTTAATATTCTTGGGCATGATTTTACACTTAGCTGAGGTCGTTCACCTTTAGCCCCCTCAAGTAATTCAGTTTCTAGCGTGGTCTTCTTCATTTGGAGCTTAACATGGGCCATCTGGAGATCACACTTTTAAAAATTTGTTTCTCCAGATGGACCTTGTATAGTTCCATACAGGCAGCTAGAAAGATGTAAACATGAGGTTCAAAAGGTCTACATGAACTTATGGATAAGTTCTTACTTGGGGGTAAACTGACACAGCAGACATGGGTATTTGTGAAAACTGAGGTTTTTCTATATGATTTGGCCTTTCGTTCACACGCAAACTGTGTTTTAGGTCAGTGAAAATGGAGCATGTGGAAAACTTGCAGGGTTTCCAGGGTGAAGATTTTCAAAAACTCAATTTTCAGTGTTGATGCGTGGAAAGGAGTTTTTGGCTTGTTAGAGTGTGCGCCATAACTCCTTTTTTTTTGACGTCAGAGAGTGAAATACCCAGTAATATTTTTTTGCGGTTGGTTGGCCAACATGGCTGGACGGCTAGCTCATGCTTCAGATAGCATGTTTTTGTGTCTTCACGTTGACGAGAACAAGGAAAAATGTGTTTTAAGAATTACCGTGTACATGTGGACTAGGCCATAATCTCCAGCAGTCTTCTCTTCTTTAAAATAAAATTACATGTTTATGCAAGATGCAAAGTAAGTACCAGGAATCACTCCATCAGTCTTGGAAGGAATTATTGGGAACCTGATAAGTGTGTTCAGGACAGTTGAATGTTGATCCTTTTGATATTGATCTTTGAACATATAACCTACATATTGTATAACCTACTGTAGATCCAACAGTCAGTCCATTTTCTACTTTTCATCTTCATTCAGCCCATGTGCCACTGTGAATGATTTTGGAGTTATCCTGGAAAAGAGCACAGCCATAAGGGGGGGGCGGGGGGGGGGGGGGGGGGTATTTTCTCATCAGTTAAAAATTTGTATTGGTTTTTAGCAACTCTTCCATGCCGACATGCATAAATGAAATACGTGAAATTTTGCCTCTTCACTCCACCACAGTGACTTTCAAATGAAGCAATCGACTGAAGTGTACACTTTCTGCATTAATTCAACAGGTTTAACAAAAATATTGCACAAACCCCTTAAGGTATTACAGACATTTTTATGCAGCCAAGTCAGTCGACTGGCCTCAACCCAGCTGAGCTGCTTTTCGCTTACTGAAGACAAAACTGAAGGCAGAAAGCAAAGCAGCTCTGGAGGAAACCCAGCATGTGGTCATGTCCATGGGCTCCAGACTTCGGGCAGGCATTGACTACAAAGGCATGGCATCCAATTATTAAAAACAAACTTCATATTTATGATTTTGTTTATTTACTCAAATACTGGAAGATCTTTGTAAAAAAAATCTGTCTGTCATTCCTGAACATTTAACGGAATAATTTTCTACAGTGTACAGCTTGGGCAGAATAAAATAATACTCTGCGATATGTGCTATATGATATGTGATTATGATAAAGAATGGGGTGTGGTCAGACAAAATGTTCATGACAACATGTATTGCTAGCTGAACGAAATATGCTAAATTTCCCTTGGAAGTTCAGCCTGGAGGAAGCCTTGGTTCAGCTCCAAATCAATGAGAAATCACAGAGCTGACACTGTCTCCAAGAAGGAGTGAGTCAAAGCATGTGGAATACTTTCTGTCCTGTCTGAGGGGAAGAAATAGATTGGATTTCATGATGATTGTAGGACTAAGTTTCTATATACAGGCATCTAAGACGTTCAGCCCTTAGAATGAATGAAGCTTTAAACGGTTCTTCATCTTGCAAATTGTAAGTGTATGTTTTATAATGAGTACATTTCAAAGAATATTATAAATGCCTTCATGAATGTGTTATTATTTTTCTTGGCATTTCGATACACAGGAATGCATTATTTGTTTATTTTGTCTGCTGTGGTGCATAAAGGTACTTAAAGGTTTAGTAGATTGGTCTTAATAAAATGTAAAACTTGACTTCACTTGACTATATCCTTCCTTAATAGTGTAAGATATTATGATGTTCGTGTATGGATAATTTGTCTCACTGCCTGGTAATGTTTGAATGTCTGAATTGACATGTCACTGCAGAAATGGTGATGGCTAACATTCAGCTATGACTCAACGTTACACGGAGTTCTTTATGCTTTTCTTTTCATTTTCTTGACAACCAGATCCTGCTTTTGTACTGGTTTGCCGCGGCTCAATTTAGTGTGTACAGATTTGATCATAATGTCTGTTCATTCATATTCAGTAAACTCTTTATCGCTGTGTACATGAAGGCTATCTTAAGAGCAGTGTGCATTAGGTGGGAATTTGCTCTGGATCGGATGCAAGTTAGACACATGCACAGCCAAGGGAAATTTAGCATATTTCGTTCAGCTAGCAATACATTTTGTGAGATGTAAGTGAAACAGAGAACCTAGAGGAAACCCACAAGGATGTAGGGCGAACACATGAAACCAAACCCTGCCAGAAACCAGGGACCCTGAAACTGTGACACAGCAACATTCCCTGCAGCACTATTAAATGGTTAAGGCTCAAGGGGTTCAAGTCCCAGTACTGCCAAGCTGCTGCAGTTGGACCCTTGAGAAAGTCCCTTAACCGTGTCTGCTTCAGGGATGCTGTATTCTGGCTGACCCTCCACTCTGAACTCAGCTTCCTAACTGGGATTTGGATATTAATAGTAACAACATTTCACATTTTTAAAATTGCAGATATGGATATATTTTACAAAATGCACAAACATGAAAGTAGTGAATATTAGGTGTTTAAATATCAATTTACAAACTGAAAACATAATGACTAATGTGCAGTATATGACAAACTGGTGTGATTTCCGGATCATGAAGTTCTCCAGTGCATTAAGATTTGTAACAAAGCCATAGATAGCTCCCCTTCTCTCTCTCTCTCTCTCTCTCTCTCTCTCTCTCTCTCTCTCAACCCTTACCCCTATGAAAGGCCCTATGAAAGGGCCTTTTCTTTTCGCCAGTCACTTTTCTTTTCACTGTGATACCTGTGCATGCCAGTTTAATGAAGGAGTGATGATATCCAATGGCTTTGGCCATTGGCCTGGTCCAACCCACAATCATTCCTGCCCTGTAGGCCTTTTTCCATTTGCCCACACATAGAAGGAGTGCTCAGACCTTAAAAATAGTCCCATCCCTAAAGAAGGTGAAAGATGACTGACTTCTTGTCGGAATTTTTCTAATAAGTGAAAAATCTTTGGTAAAACCAAATCAAAAGAATAACAAAATTAATACTTGCAAGTGGATGGTAAAAATATACAGCATGTTTTCAGTAGCTGGCCAAAAGCAAGGTTTCTAAATTAAGGAGGGGAAAATAAATACATAAATGACCACAAAACACTCGTCAATGTTTACCAAACTAGAAAAGTGCCTTAACAAACGACTATATTTTGTAGATAAAATATATTTACTTGTTACACAGTGATCTAAAGTCTAAATCTCCACTTTGTACAGTTCTGTAATTTTGAATGCATTTATAGACCAGTGTGTTAATTAGTGTGGATTACGACATGTAAGGAATAAACCATGGTTGGGCGTGCTGTTATAGGAAGCCATGAATGATGTGGTTTTGTGAAGCAATCTAAGACGAAATGTGATTATTCTTTAACAGTAGATACCAAAGATTACAGTGGATATTAAAAAAAAAAAAACACATTGCACATTTTGTTCATTTTTGCATAGGTGCTGTACATTTAATTTTGTGTATGGTCCATAAAACAGGTTAATATAAACTTCATCATTAATCTTTTCTTTTCTTCTTTTCTTTTTTTCTTTTTTTTTTTTTTTTTACATATGAAATAAAAACAAAACAAATAAAATCATGTTGGTGAGAAACCAGAAAGCTCTGTGCTCTCATTTAATGGGAAGCTTACTGACACTGGAGACTCCTTCCATGAATAAACACCTGAAACATCGACTCTACTTTATGTGGTTTGTCCACCATACATGTCTCTGTGAATTAGCTGTTACTAGAGATGTAACAAGTGCATTAAACTCCACTGTCAGATTCTTATGAAATAAAAAATACTTATAACCAATCAGATTTGAGAATACTCTGGAATAAACACCAACTATGAGGAATCTAGTTTGAATGCCCCAGTATGTACACATTTTTGCATCTTAAACATTTTTTAAAAAGCTGAAGTTCGTATTAGGACACTAATTAAATGTGAATTCCAGTATGTGTCTGAAACAGCAGTGCACTTCCCAGTGGCCAGACGTACATTACTGGGCAGCCAGGCCTTACTCAAATGGGCTCATAAAAAATGTGTTATTGGTCCATTTTAAGTCGGTCCTGAGCGGCCTTGATGTGGCCCCTACATATAAATCGTTTTTATTCCACATTAAGTTTGACGTATTGTATACGACCACACCGGTCGTTATTTATACGTTTCCATTTATACCGCATTAAAAACATTCACCCTGACTGAAATTTAGACGTTTAATGAATACTGTATATGGCAAAGACGCCTTTGTGCTCATTGAGCTGTTAACACTGATAAGAGTAAATATAATACACTATGTGGCTCAGTAACGCTGTGGCTCACAGCACTCACCCATCAGTGTACCCACATACAGACTTTAGTATTCCTCCTTCTCCAACACCGCCATGTAAGAGTGAGTAAATTATCCTGTCAGTTGTGATCAGGTGTGTTCGAGCAGTGGAGACGGCAACATATGTATCGGGAATCCCTAATTTAGCACAATCATGCTAACTGTGCTCTGCTAGTCATCCTAAATTTTTTTTTCTTTTTTAAAAAAGGCAGCATAAATGGCCAAAAAGACAAATACTCGGCGGGTTGAAAAACAACTTTTCAGACCTATAACTAACCTTGTTCCACTAATAATATGTCAGCTCAACCACAACAGGACCTCAGAGATTTTGCATAGGTTAGAGGAGCGGCCTTGAGGATTGAGGAAAACACGCCATTAGCTCTCTTTGCCTAGGCAGAGGCTAATCGAGAGGAAACGGAGACGCCTGTGTGTGCCAGGGTCACATCCTCATCAGTGTTATTGAAGATGTCTCTTTTTTTTGTTTGGTGGATGAATGGAGGGTCTACGGTTCCTGGGGACTGATACTGTAAGCGGGGGGGAGGAGGAGGGGGAGGGGTAAGTTAACTGTACTGTACAGAGTAATGCACACAAAGGCTGGAGGAGGACAGTAATAAGAAACAGACACTGTTAACACACAGATAGAACATTTCTAAAAACAGTGTTTTCGGGCTCGTTAAAGCAGGACATGTCTTTAAAATACATGAAATCTCCATCTTCTCAAGTTTAACAGTGTATGTTATCAATATATATAGCTCTTAATGTGTGTGTGTGTGAGGGGGGGAGGGGGGCATTTCAAAACAGCTGGGCATGTTTTTTCCATATGTTGATAGATAGGACTCCCTGAAGGATCTGATCTAGTAGAAAATATATATTTACAGTTTATAATTGTTGTATAATTTAAATATAAAATATATTTCCCCCCACATTATTAAGAAAACACTTTAAGGTACAGTATGACCCCGCTGATTCCTTCAAGCAGTTTAAACATGATTTTTTTTCTTCATCCTAAATGTGGTTATCTCTATAGCTTTGTTCTTAATATTTTAATTTTATTTACATTTTACAGGTATATAAAGCTTCTAACTCTCAGCATATCAATGTCTAAAGCGTCACAGTGTCTCAGTTTCTCAAACATACTTCCTGACTCTATGGCACACAGACCAGATTTCTGATGCTCTGTTACACAAGGACAAAAAAAGCATATTGCATTAAAATCAGTACAAACCGTGTCTTAAACAAAGAAAGTTTCTCAGCAGAGTCAGTTAGCGCTGTGCAAACATCAGATGAGTTGGAGATAAACTGTTAAAATGATTTGAATAATAATATAGGCCAAGTTAAGCTAATCATCAACCCTTAATGAATTAATCTTTAGCAGGTGTGCAGACCTTTGTAAATGCAGACGTTTTGCTGATCTGGAGTCTCAGTGAGAAAGCACTGGACATCCAAGCACATTCAACCCAACAGTGCAACACAGAGAAATACAAAAAAACAACAAACAAGAGTTTCCTCTCAGACCCTACAGGCCTCGCTGAGCATAAAGGTCATGATGGCACAATTAGAAGAAAACTGAAAGTAAGTAAGAAAGTATAGTTTGTTTGGAAGTTTGCCAGGAGAAAAAAAGAACTACAAAAAGAACATGACTGAGGTTTGCAAAACTACACCTGAGCAAACCGCAAATCTTCTAGAAGAGTGTTCTGTGGACAAATAAAACCATAGTGGAACTGTTTGGCCTTAATGCAAAAACCAAACAGCATTTCAGCAGAAACACTTCATGATTCGGGCTTGTTTTTGCTGCCACAAGACCTTGGCACCTTGCATTGAGTTGACCATGAGCTTCTCTGTCTACCAAAGTATTCTAGAGACAAATGTGAGGCCATCTGTCCAACAGCTAAAACTTGTTGGATTAGGTCATGGAACAGGACAATGATCTGAAGCACATCAGTTAGGTATCAAGCTTTTGGAATGGTCTAGTCAAAATCCAGACCTGAAACCAATTGAAATGCTGTGGTGGTACCTTAAGAGAACTGTGAATAAGTGAATGTCCAAAAACCTCAAATTCCTACACAAAGATGTGAGAGACTGATAAAGTAATACCAGAAATGATGACTTGAGTTATTGCTGCTAAAGTTCAATTCAACTTCAATTAAATTTTAGTTTTATAGCGCTTTTAACAACTGTTGCAAAGCAGCTTTACACAATCAAAATAATTTTAAGTTTGTGTGAAATGTGAATGTGTATGAATCAAAATGATAAGACTGTCCCTGATGAGCAAGCCGAGGACGACTGCGACAGTGGCAAGGAAAAACTCCCTGAGATGCTAAAGGTGGATCTGCAAGCTACTAATTTATGGGGGTACTTAGTATTGCCCACATTGTTTTCTTTTTGGTTTCATTTTAGATAAATACTGTAAATAATGGCACAGTAAAGAAAGTAATGTCGTGGTTTGCCTGTGGTTATATTTGCCTGATAATGAGACCTGCTATGATCAGATGAGTTTTATTATGATTCATACACAAAAAATCATAGAATTGAAAGGAGGGGGGTACTAAGTTTTACACATGACTGTAAAGAAAATCATGGCATTAAGCTTTTATGATTCTAGATAGATATGTGCAAACATTAAATATTAAATGTCTTAATAAAGGACAGTATTTTTTGCTGTAAGGAGAGCATTGTGTATCAGTTTAAAGTTCTGGATTACTGTATGTTTCCTCTATAGTGATTATATTGTTGATATCACATGTTCAACAGCAAGCCTTTTACTTTCTGATCACACAGTCAATGCCTGTAATTAAAATGTTAAGGTCACTGAGCCTGGCCTTGTTTTCTTCTCCAGAGCAGAGCTAACGAAGCACGCAGGCTTCAGGAACAGCTTCAGCTGAAGAAAAACAGAGCAGATCAACGCCAGAACGGTTTGCTGGAGGACAGATCATGCTCAAAGTGCTTGGACTCTAGGTAATCTTCCAAAACACATGTTTAGCAGAGATAGGAGTGTGAGGTATAGAATGTATAATAATAAACTGAACTAAGTCAACTGAGTCAAGGTGACTTAAACATATCACATAATTTATACTGGAGAGTAGATGTATATGAGCATTATATTATTGCTATAAGTATATAATATATATTTGCTATAAGTTAATGATCATTGCACACAGACACCAAGGCAGTTCATATTATCACATGGTATTAAAACGATAACGGTTCTGTTTTTTCCTCTCTCATTAAGTTAAAACGGTTAGAGAACATCTCATGTTATACAGTAGATAAAGAACGAAGCATAAACATCTCAGTGAAATAGGTACTGAGCAGTAGCTAGACAGTAGGAGACTCCTTCTTTATGTCTCTAAGGAAACCATCACCACCTGAATGTGTGTTTTTTTTTTTTTTTTTACTATATTTTATGATCTCTTAAGATTAGTCTAAAATGATGCTGAGTGTCCGTCCTGACTGTCTATGGGTGAGTTTCTCCTGTAGAATGTATATTTATTTAAATAAATAATATAAACCTTTGCTTTGCCTTACAGCTTCCTACCAATCAAGTGAATACTTGTTCTAAGTGTTTAACAAGTGTTGTGGTATAAATAAAATTTTTCTTTCTTTCTTTCTTTCTTTCTTTCTTTCTTTCTTTCTTTCTTTCTTTCTTTCTTTCTTTCTTTCTTTCTTTCTTTCAGTAAATATGTATTATTACTCATTGTATAAAAAGTTGCTTTTTTAAGTTGCTTTTATTTATTTTTTGCTAATGTTACAATTATTATTATTATTTTTTTGCTATGATGTTTTTTTGCTAATGGTTTCTGATTTCTTTCTTTCTTTCTTTCTTTCTTTTACAATAAAAATAAATTTGAGGTATAGGAAAGGCACAATGGTTATACCCAAGTTATTAGTTTGTCAGTAATTCATGTCCATGGAGACGTTTACATACATTATATTTCAATCCCACTAAAGAATGAGATGGAATAAAACATTTATTTAAAAAGAAAAATGCTCTCTAGAAAAAAAAAATCTTCAGTGTTTTTTGGGCTAAAATCCAAATTTTGCAAGACTGTTTGAGCAATCTGCTAATGATTAATATCTCATCACCACAAAGACTGTTAAACAGATCATTTAATGTTTAATGTAAAGCATCAGACTAAACACCCTCGCAATCTGCTAGGTTAATCCATTGAACTTATATTAGTATTAAAATGATACAATTCGTACTAGTATTGTATTATATTGAACTACAATAGAACAATGCAGTTCTTATAGGTAATAACTGCTTAATAATACAGTTCATATAGTTAATAACTGGTGTATTAGAGTGTTTACAAGCTCCTGGGCATGCATGCAGAGATCTTAGTGTCTGTACAGAGACACAGCACCTCTCACTACACGCAAACTCATCTCGCTGTCACTGTCTCTCCTCAGCCCAGAGTAACTATAAATAACATTAGTAGAGGTGCGGTTAATATTCATGCTATATTTGCAAAGGAGAGACGATCAGAATCACGTCACCGGAATGGAAAACACAGGGTGATTTCACACACAGGCTGAATTCATTTTAGTCACAGAGCATCTTTAGACATTACCAAATGTAATTGATTCCAGTGACTGATTACTGTGTTTAGGAGGCAGGAGTTTGAGACAGTGCAGAAGAATTGGATTTCAATTGCAATTTTATTTGTTTAGCACTTTTAACAATGGACGTAGTCACAAAGCAGCTTTAGAGCAATCTGGATGAGCACTCGCCTAATGAGCAAGCCGGAGGCGACAGTGGCGAGGAAACATGTCGAGAAAGAAAGCTTGAGAGAAACCAGACTGAAAAGGAACCCATCCCTGTCTGAGTTAGCCTGGAGAGAGGGCTTAGACATCATTACACTGTACAGTGAGATAGAGAAAAGGCCAAGAGTGATGAGGCGCTGTAGCAGCCGTACACTGAGGTAAGAGACCGTGTAGCTGACTCGAAAGTAACTGTGTGAGTGTTTATAGCATGAGAGACTTAGATAGATAAATAGATACAGGAATGGATAGATCGATAGATACTAGGACTAAATCTAACTAATATTAGACCCAAGCAGGTTCCTACTAACCATCGTCCACAATTCTCTCTCTCTCTCTCTCTCTCTCTCTCTCTCTCTATCTTCTCTATCTATCTCTCTCACTATATATCTCTCTGGCTCTGTGTGTGTGTGTGTGTGTGTGTGTGTGTGTGTGTGCAGTCATGTGAAAGGTTGTTATGATTAAAGGCAATGATACAACAGAACTTGTAATTTTAATGTTCCTTCCAAATAATAATAATAATAATAATAATAATAATAATAATAATAAACATATGTAAAATATGTTTCTGTGTTGTTTGTATTTCTCATTTGTATTGTTGATTGTTTTTTGTACAGTTTCCTTGAGTGTTTTTAAAGGCGCTTATAAATACATTTTATTATTATTATTATTATTATTATTTTAAAAAGTTGATCTGGTGTCTGAAAAAAATAAATAATTAAATTGGATCCAAAATGGAAAACACTGGAATCTCATTTAGGATTTATTTATTTACTAGTCTTTTATGAATTGGAAATGTTCACATAAAATTATTTGTTATGCTTGATTTTATTGTATTCATAAGTAATTTTTTGTTACAAGTGTTATATTTGCCATGTGAGTGCTTTTTGTGAGTTTAACTAAATAAATAAACTAGCAGATTTGTTTTATGTGTATTGTCATGTTTTTCTTCACTGTATTTTTAAAATGCTACAGTAAACATAATATTAATTTTGAAGCTTACCCTTATTTAAAAATAAACTGTCTGATGTAGATATTGACTTCTACTCTAAGTTTCAGTATCAGTATCAGCAAAATGATGTGGTGTCCAAAACTAGGGGTTGCCTAAAACGCTGCGTTGCTCTAACAGTCGTCTCTGGACAGCAGTGTGTTGTGTCACATATTAAAATCATCATGCAGCAAAGTTTGAGTTTCTTATAAAGCGAATCGAAAGCCAGAGTCTTTCCAAACACGACACTTTAGCAAACGCGTCAGTATCAGTGACAGAACAAACAAATCCCAATGAATGTCACTTTCTTTCGGAACAGAACCAACGCTGTTCAAAACCTTCTCCATAAACTGAAACATCAATGTAAAATAACTCTGTTTTTCCTAAAAGGGCAATCCTCAGAGACCTCATGTCTCACAGCTCAGAAACGTATATCGCAAACATCACACATCAAAGTCCACAGCAACCAAGCGTAATGAAGTTTGCATTAAATTATCATATTTCAAAAAAACTGCTTCTGATTAATGTTTATTATAAACACTGACGAGTTAATAAGGAAGCAAGTTCCATATCCTTTTTTAAAATGATTTATTTATTTATTCATTTTGTGTGTGTGTAACTCCTCAGAAGTAAATCGTCTTAAAAAAATAGAAAGAAATACAAATAATGTTGGATAAAAGAAAAAAAGAGTTAGATTAAAAACAAAATTAATCTTTTTTAATCATTTTATAAAATGTTTTTTTTATTTTTTTTATTTGGTGAACTGGAAATATTTACACCTAAAAGATGTAAATATAATTTGAACTTAGTTTGATTTCATTATTATTTATATTTACCTCAACAAAGTGTTTTTAGTTATACATGTTAACTAAAACACATTTTTCTGTTATACAGTTGCCCTTTCAGTCTGTAAAACACACAGTTACAGAAGGGATTTATTTACGCCCGCTGTAGTGCGTATCACACAAATGAGGATGAGTTCCCTTTTGAGTCTGGTTCCTCTTAAGGTTTCTTTCTCATGTGGTTTTCACACAGTTTTCCTCACCACTGCCGCCCCTGGCTTGCTCGTTAATAAATCTGGCAATAAATCTTAAATTTCTTAAAGTTTAAACTTATAGAGAATTGTTCAAATCAATACAATTTTATTAAATTCATTTGTGGATATTTTTACAAAGCAGTTTTACAGGACTAACAATTCTGAAAATTAAAAAAACAAAAAAGTTTATCCCTAACAAGCATGTGGTGAGGAAAACCTCTCTGCTACGATCTGGGAAAATAAACTTTGAAGGAACAAGACCTGAATGAGCCTATCCTCATTTAGGTGATGAGAGACCATTCATTTATGTAAACCCGCTTTTTGACAATGTCCAATGTTAATATATTCTTTATTCTATTTATGTATTTTTAAATTCTCATTTTAATGCCTACTACTTTTTAATAGAAAACAAAATCAGATGGTTATTAATACATTAATATTAACAGTTTCTACAGATTTCAGAAAAGGAAACAAAAACAAGGTTTGTAGCTGCAGCGCTGTTTACTGGATCCACAGTTACAGTAAATGTCAAAAGACATGAAACAATTCAATACAAATCAAATCTTCATGCTAAAAACATAAAAATGTAATGCAATGATAGTGTGTGTGTGTGTGTGTGTGTGTGTGTGTGTGTGCAGTATGTTTGTGTTTGTGTAAAGGATTTCTGAAGAACATCAATAATGCAATACTATTGGATTAGCTTGTCTGTACCTTTCATATTTTTTTCTTTGCTCTTTTCTCATTTTTGTCTTTTTTGTCCTTGTGAAACAGTCCAGGGACAGATGCAGACAGATGCTGAAGTGTAACACACGTTTCCTCCTCGCTGCATGTACCATTACATTACTGCATGCATTTTTAAAATAAACACAGCATTTTTAACAATAAACTTATTGTTTTAAGGAAGATGATATGAAGATGCAGCAGAATCCTGGTTCAGGGTTAAATGTTCAGCGTTTTATTACTGTTACATCTTCACTGGTGAGTGTAAAGAAGCCCTGTATAAGAGGCAACATGGGAAAAATAGGAGTTTAATAAAAGAGTCATTCATACACTAATATGCAAAATTATGGTTTGCGACTCAATAATAGTCTGTTAAAATCATCCATTTTGACTGTTCTCTTGTGCAGCTACAAAAGGAATACAATTTCCCTTTTCAAAATGAAATAAACATGTACATTTTTAATAAATCTCTATCAAAGAATAAAGGATGAAGTCTGCTCCAAGCTCCTCTTTGGTTAATTTTCTAACTTTACCTTTCAGGCGATTTCATGCAAGAGTGCAAGCTTGATTAGAGCATCACTAAAAGTAATATACAGCTAATGTCCTATTAATAATATTTGGGGGGGGTTAATGCTGCTTTCTTTCTATTAAATGCTGATTAATACTTAGTACTGGAAATGTTAATATAGTATTTTTCTTTAAAATCTAGTTTTTTTTGTTAGTATTCTGCTGAGCACTGAGCGGTATCCTGAGCCGACACAAGGCACAGCGTCTGGTTTAAATTACCCAATGAGCTCAATTTCATTCACATTCTTGGCACTTTGGGATTTTTTTTTTCAGGTGAGTCATAATTGTCAAAAATTAGGTGTCTGCGAAAATGTGGATGTCAGAAAAAGGGGGGCGGGGGGGCCCTCGTTACTTTAGTCAAATTTCCTTTCCAGCTAGAGTTGTCCCTCAGCGTTAAGCAGAACGGAGCTGTTTAATTAGACAGAGAGAGAGAGAGAGACAGTGAGAGAAAGGACATGTATTTGTGTTTCAATATGATTCCTCAGAAATGAATTTCTCCCCTTCTTCCTGTACAAACCTAATCACATGTCCTTATAGCTGTATAACTATTTGCTTTTATTAAGGTTGGCCAGACTGGCCCTAATGTCTCCGCACACAATGACTCAGTTGCAGATGTTACTAATGTTGGGTTGCCAGGATGTATCACAATTTCTTCACTTTGCACTTACCCGAAGTATGATCCGGCATAAATCTTATATATCACCCCTGTCAATCCTGTAGTGTACAGTTTAAATAAAAAAAGCTGCTACTTTTAGCATTCAGCTATTTAGTACAAATGATAATACAAGAGGTTGTTATTTCCTGTTTGGGTAAAATACCTTTGTCTGGTATTCCGTCCAGGGTGTGTTCCCTGGCCTCGTGCCCCTGAGACTCCTGGGATAGGCTCTAGCGTCCCTGTATACAGGATAAAGCGGTATAGATGATGAGATGATGTTAGTCTGGTGCTATTTCATCCACTTGAACTCTTTTTAATATGCAGTATGTTATGAGGAAAAAAATAGATTAAAGTAAATCTGCTGTAAGCAAAAAAACAAAAACAAGAAACAGTTGTATGATAATTGATCTGTGCAAATGCACTCTTGTCTCTCTTGTCTGAACATTCATTAATCTGCAGAGAGAGAGAGAGAGAGGCTTTGGAAGGATCTTAATAAAAGCAAACTATCATTATTATCATACTTTTTTTTGCTATACTGCTTATTCTGTACAGGGTCGCTGGAGGCTTGAAGTCCTAGAACAGGCAAACTTCACACACACACACAGACGAAGTGGGAATCGAACCCTCGACCCTGGAGGTTCGAGCCCACAGTGCTAACCACTACGCCATAATTATTCCCAATCATTAATAATTATTTTAATGTCTTATAACCTTTTTATTGGCTATAATGGAGCCACCGCGTGCTAAGCACTAGGAAGCCTGCTGTGTGAAACCGTGCACAGTGGCGTTTTTCCGTGTGCGGGGTCAGCGTAGATTTCCTCTGAGGTCTCCGGTTTCCTCCGACTTCCTAAAGACATGCTGCTAGGTGGGTGTGAAGAAATGTCTGTGTGTCTCATTTAGGACGGAGGAACCCTAGGGAACCGAGACAGGCAGGAACCTGAGCTGATGGTCAACCCCTGAGCACTCGAACTGCGGGGCAATAATATTAGCACCCCAGTGCTATAAAGCACAATTTATTTTAAAACTGTTTAATTTCTAACAAGCTGTCTACAGGCTTATCATGATACATGGAATATATCAGATTTGCTGCAGTGAGTGTTAAGCGATACGAAGCATGCATGTGAAAACTGTTCACGTGTGTGTGTGTGTGTGTGTGTTTGTGTGTGTGTGTGTGACAGCAGTGTCAGTGTTGCGATCTTACCCATCTTGTATTGTGACACAGCTAGTGCAGGTAAACATCAAGCATGTTTAATATTGAGTAATGTTTATCTCAGATGTACGGCTTATACTGTATTGCTGTAACGTAATGTTCAGTCCAGAGGTGAACATCTGTTTTACTGCTAATTCCATATTAATATAAGAGAAATAACCTTTTCTCTTACCATATGGAGTTGCCTCCTGGATGAGGAAGTCTGACTCACCAGACAGACAGAGAGAGAGAGAGAGAGAGAGAGAGAGAGAGAGAGAGGGAGAGGTGCTTATTCTAAAGTAAAAGAGTCATATGTCAGCCTTTGCACACGTGCTGAGTGGCTTATCGTTCTTCTCCGCGGCACCCGTTTCGTTTTGCAGGCGACTCTAAATGGACAGGTCTAACAAGCCCACTGGGTCGGAAGGTTCTGAAGGTCAAGTTGGGTGGTGTGAGTGTAAAGACATTACGCAGGCTGTGTGTAAGAAACACCTAGAGCATTTCATTACTCCCTGTGAGGAGCCTTCAGGAGCTGTGTTTCTCAGTCTTTTGTTCCTTCCTGTAGTCTCGTGCTAGCAGCGTATGGCTTTACACAACACATACGGCTTTCTGATTTTGGAAACACAAGATTAAAAAAAAAAAAAACGTCATTTCTCATAAAGAATAAATACAACAGCAGTACAGGTTATGTCATTTTGTATTTTATTGTCACAATGCCCTCAGTTTTTTGACAAAATCTTCAGGTCTCCCAGCCTTCAGTTGTTTCCTCTGTACTTTTTTCAATCACTTATAGTACACATATACCACACTGTATATGAAACATCTGCAAAACCTCAGTTATAGCAGCTATAAACAGCTGTGCCATCTTTCTTTCCTTTCTCTTAAAGTTACTCATCAAATATGGGAAAAAAAGCAGCTCGTCACGTTCAAGAGTCCTGATAGACTTTCCCCTTACAAAACAGTTAAAGTCTAAGCTGTTACAAAACACTGACACCAGAGAGTCACACCACAAATGCTTTACTTACGTCTCACAGAAAACCTCGGCAT
>JAQMYK010000006.1:3375705-3388303 GCA_030014345.1 Clarias buthupogon
CCGAGGCGGGAATTGAACCCAGACCCTGGAGGTGTGAGGTGGCAGTTGTATAGAATATACAACTGTAATAAAAAACTAAAATTATGAACTAATTTTATTGCTTTATTGAGTGCTTTATTTTTGGTCAGATCGTACTGTACTGTACGTCCACATTGCCATTCCAGTTCTCATCTGAAATATCCACCGCATCCAGGAAAATGTCCACCTACTCTGTGTGGATTACGAACTGTGTATAAAGTAGGAGAAAATGTACTCTGAGGTCTGCTTGACCTCAGGCTCTTTGAGAGCATCTAAAACAAAAGATCTTCTCTGGATTGTATGTATTGGGATTAGAGTGACGTGTGTGTCTGCTGTATTGGGTTCTCTCTGAGCCAGGACATCCACATTGGCACTTTTCTCTCTGAAAAGATTGTATAGTGCTTTCGGTCGACTTGGCGAACACGCACATGATCTTTATATAGCGGTAAGTTTGGAACTTGTGCATAGTTCATTGAATTTCAGTAAATAATGACCTGTAAATGAAGATATTTCTCTCTCTTCCCATTGAGAAACGCTCAGTGCACCTCAAGAAGCAGCAGGGATTTGGATGCTTTGGCTTGACACTTGTGTTTTTCTTGATTGTGGTGGGAACATGGTGGTCTGGGTCTCAGCAGCTGTTTGGCTGCACTGTCGAGTCATTAGCCAATCCCAGCACGGTGATGTGGGCGCAGCGGTGATGTAGCTGGCACGCAGCGTTGGACTTCGATGATGGAAGCAGGGATTGTGGGAGACGGAAAAGAGGCGGGACAGCCAGAAGGATCAAGACGCACAGCTCCTTTCTTTTTTCCTCTTTAACTGTCTACAAGTTTTTCCTCAATAGGAAGTAATGCTTCTTGACAGTCCTTAAATTTCCAGGATTGTTAAAGGGCAGAATTTTCCCCTCATACAAATAAGCCATTGTGTCTAAAAGCATAAAGGTTCAGTGGCTGCCCTTTGATGGGTTCTGGTGTTTATCAATCGATCAGTTATCAATACTAATTTTCTTACCACATATTAAGAGGAAAAAAAGTTCTTCAGGCATCCTAATGGTTTTTGGATTTGTGTTTATATTTGAAATAATTAAAGGTTCTCCTTAGAACCCAATAGAGTTTGTGTGAATATTGAAAACTGAAAACAATTCAAGCCAAAAGGCATTCAGGATTCACAAGGATACCTTTTGGAAGCTTAAATTAAATTTTGTGTAAAAGTAAAAACTGCATTTGAATAGTTATCACTTTCTTAAATGAACATCTGGATTTCTGGATAATGAAAACTCACGCACTATTGTATATCACTGAAAAAAAAACATTGCAAACAATATTTTCAGATATACACTTGGAACTGCTGTAATCATTTTTAAGCAAAGACATGATTACTTTAAAATACATGAATAAATATATTATTCATGAGTACGATACATTCAGTATTTACAGGAATAAATTGTGAAAAGGTTCACGAAAATACAATTCGCATGAATCATGAATGAATGCGTAAAAACCAGTTAAGTCTTCAAGCACAGTGCGGTGATAAGACTCTTAGCCGCAGTAAAACATGTGAACAGTGTGAACCTTGTAAAGAAGGACGTACATCTGTGAATGATGAACCCGGCCGAGGTGTCTCGTAGCCTTGTCGTCATCTTGCAGAAGAGACGCATCTGTCTGTAGGAACTGCACACACAATCATTCACCAACACCACTTGCACATTACAGGAACTCGACTGGTAGTTATTATAATAAGAATATTAAGTGAATATCTGCCTTACCGACTTGAAGAAAACACATTATAAACAATATTTTCTGATTTGCTCCTACTACTGTTAAGTGGTACTGTAACCTCTACACAAAGACATGATTACATTACTGTTAAATAAACCCCACCCACTTTTCCCCCTTGGTGAAGTTTTACATCTTACATTTAGGCATTTGGCAGACGCTCTTATCCAGAGCGACTTACATTTTTATCTCATTACACATCTGAGCAGTTGAGGGTTAAGGGCCTTGCTCAAGGGCCCAACAGTGGCAACTTGGTGGTTGTGGGGTTCGAACCTGGGATCCAGTCCAATGCCTTAACCACTGAGCTACCCCTGGTCTTCATTTCCCTTGTTGTCACAAAAAAATAAATAATTTTAAGTAAATTGTTTAGGTAGCATTGGTTCAGGACAAGTCATGCCCGTGATTAATGATGTCACTTCCTGCACTTGTCCGCAGTGCTCGGTCACTGGCCACTAAACACAGTCCGGCTGCTCTGCTAAGATCCCTCCATCATAAAGCTGGAATTTGAGGTTCAGGTCATGTGGTCTAATGGAAGCCTGGTTTTGGTGGTAAGCCTCCTATGGCCTGGAGGTGTCAGGGGTTAACGGGGGGAGGTGTGGGTTCCACAGGCCTAAATTTAGGCCCATTGTGATCATGTGCTTTGCCGCTGCCTCTGGGCGAACTCTGTGTTGATCCAGGTGACTTAGTTTAGAAGAACCTCCTGGCTGTCACTCTTCTTCTTCTTCTAGTCGAAACATCCAGCAGTTACCACCTGTACATGTGTGTTGAGTGTGACGCCGATGCTCATGTAGAAAAGCACAAGCAGAGAAAAAATGGGTAAAGTTAGACTTGATCCTTATTTTAAGGACATGGCTATTTGAAGCTAACTAATGTTTCACTCTTACAACATCATCATCATCATCAGTATAACACTGCTTTACACTGTTTTTGTCGATTAATGACTGATTTTAGCTGACTTAAAATTTTTTTTTGGAAGTACGTTCCACTCAAATGATCTCAGGACATTTGAACATTGTGTACCGCGAGGCTTGCCCAAGAAAGGATCAGTTGTAATGAAAATTATGAGCAATCAAGATATCTTCTAGTGAACAAAGTGCTACGTGTTTGCTTGTAAGTCCACAATTACCGCTGAAATTGTGTGTTCGCACACAGCCCCGCCTTAAAGCACGCCTGACTGCCCTTTGGTTTACTCTTTTTAGCTTTATAGTGATTTGTGAGCGTGTGTGTATGTGTGTGTGTGTGTTCCTGGCTCGGTGACAGATTACATCCCTGCATGTCAGTGACAGAACCCTGGGCCTGCTGTGTTTGCCTTCTAGCTCTTTGCAGAGGAGCACCAGGACCTAAAAGGGTCATCTGGTTCTTCTCTGTTGCAGCTCCCAAAACATGCAATTTAGCACTAATGCTAATGGTGACCACCACCGTGGTAGTAATAGCGGTAGGTTACTATATATTTTACCTACTCGACCACATAGGAAGGACCTGTACAGAAAGCGTTTTAGAAAAAGCTTGGTCATGTACCTGGATTGGAGAATGTGTCATTGGCAGAGATCGTACTTGATGCTTTGTGGGTGTGTTTAGAGTTCACAAATAGTGGTTGTTGGTTTGTCCTACGTGCCATCGGGTGCAGCAGTGGTTTGTGGGAAACACAGGGAAAAAAATTAATCCACTGGTTTGTGACAAATCTCAGGATTTCCTCCATCACGCTCCTAGTAAGTGATTTACAGTTTACAGTGTAATCTAAAATATATGTTTCGTCCGTTTCCACACCCATTCATAAACTCCGGCTCTTTTTGGTGCCATGACTTTGCACAATGACATAATCGACTATTACAGAAGCCAAACTCAGTTTCTCATGTGCTCATGATTCTTCCAGATACTTCTATTATAAGTACATATAAACTTCTCTACTTGACAGTTTTCCACATTTATATTACTTTACAACTAGACAAAGTAGAGCTCAGTAACAAGCAACTGTCCTGTTCACGTTAAAGTAAAATCCGGTATAAACAACAAAACACAAAGATTGGTATAAAAAATTGTGCCAAAACACAGTATTGGTGCTGATTAATTTTTTTTCCGTATGTTCTACATACAGAATGATACAGAAAATGTGTGTGGCCAAAGAAGCTACTTCTGAGGGTTATGCAACATGGAAGTGACCGACCGATCTTACTTTCCTAAAAATTTCTAATTTCAGCCGTTTTGGAGAGATGATTTTATATGTGCCCCAAAAATGGACATTTTTCAGTGTTATACTGTCTCACTTTAAACAATTATCATTTAAAATGCAAATTATTCATATTTCTTCATGAGTATTGATACTGAAATTGGTGTAAGCTTCATGCGACCTGTAAAAACTGTTCCTTAAATTAAAGCATCCTGTGCAAAATTCCTCCAAAAAATCTGTATTGTGTTGCAATTTTGCATTTTAGAATAATACACTTTTTCATGTTTATGTGAAATCTAAATCGGCCAAATTTCATCTGAATGACAATTAATATCACTGAAAGAATTTAATTTAAAAAAGTAACCGAAACTACAGACATAAAACAGCATGAAATTGTATTTAACAAATGTGTTTCTTTTTATCTGATAAAAATATAAACGTGTTTGCATATTAACAAAAAACGAAGCATGGAGAGAAGAAGAATTAAAATGGTGCTATATGATCCTATCTGAAAATTCACCGATGTGAGACTTTTTTTCTGACCGTGTAGATTGTTATTTTGGAAACATTAGTTCTGAAGTATATTGTACTTTTGTACTACAGAACAAAAAATGTTGCTGAAAATAGTAATGCGCTTACAGTCTATATTTTCGTTTCAGGTTTGTGTGTGTGTGTGTGTGTGTGTGTGTGTGTGTGTCAGGAGGAGGGGTTTGGGTAGCAGAGTGAATATATTTTATACATGTGCACACATGCTGGCCCTCTGTTTCTATGTTTATTCAGAGGTAATTGCTGACTGCTAGGTGCAGAGGATACTATTTTACCGTTAATCTCTTCTATGGCAGCGTGTGACCCCATTTGACCTCAAACTCATGCTGGTATTAGGCCAGCAGAAATGTAACATATGTCACCTTAAACCTAGTCAAGACTCCAACCTAGCGGCAGGGCCTGAAGCTGTCAGAGCGTAACCCCCTCTAACGGTGTCTAATACTGCAGAAGACCAGCTCCAGCTCCAGAAATGGCCTTCTAATTGCTTAAGTCTTAAATGACGTGTAATTGTCCTCTTTTTTCTTCGGGAGGTTATGGTAATGGCTGTAGGTGAGAAGGAGAAAGGCTCTAGTCATTTCCAGCTGTTTAATAGTGAGCCAGAGTGAGTCGGCCACAGGCCACGACATTAGCCAGAGCTCGCACTGGACGAATATTAGGTTACTGCAAAGTTTGTTTTTCATAAATGCCCGAGACAGTGCGGAGATTGTGAGGAGTCGGGGTGTGCGAGGATTTGCTTTGGAGCCGTTTGGGTTGCTTTATGTTTGTAGTTCGACTAATGCTGGCAATCAGAGTCACGCGCCAGTTAGCAGTCGCTCACATTTAATGCTATAATGAAGACACTTGGCATTCGCCTGTCGGTATGAATCCGACATATTGTCCGCCTCATTTGAAACATAATAATCATAGATACAGGCAAACTTCTGGCACCAGTGTGGACATTACTGTAGCGAACACTGCAGGATGCTAATAAGCAAAGGTTTTGTAAAGCTTCTACAATTAATTACCAAACACCAGCATCCCCAAATGCTCCCACACAGGGACAATCAGAGATTTCTGCGAAATTAATACCTTATGGTAGACAAAATCCAGGCCATGTAACTGATAAAATATGTTGTTTTTCACTCTCTAATAATCATCAGCACCAGCCAAAATCTTGTGAATGTCTCTCGTCCTCCCATTCATTTCTTCATTTGAATGCTGGCTTTCGATGCCTTTTTCTTTTCCCCTGTTTGGCACGGACAACTGAAAGGCAGGGCGTCTCAGTGAGTTTCAGGGATGGCTGCCTATTATTTCCCCACCTCCTCCTGTGTTTTGGAGTTTCTTATTGATTTTCCAGCCTCGATTCCAGCCAGTGCGGTTTCAGAAGCAACAGGTTTCAAGTGTATCTCCGCGCATGGTGCTGGGTCTGTGGTGAATGACCTGGACAGGGTTCTATGGCTGAGAGGCTCTCCTGCCTTTCTGAAGTGCTGTCACAGCCTTGAAGTTTTAGGTTTACGCTTCACTACCTTTCAGCAGGCTGCTTGAAGTGTTTCACTTGAAGGCACTGATTACTGTAACGCAAGTGCTCTTGCTTCATCCTGCCAAAGTGTCTTTCGCACCATAAATATTTAATAGAAATGTCGAACTGGTACACAGGTGAAACCTTTAAGTTTCAAATTTTCCTGACATTTTGACTTAATGTTTAATGAATTAACCCGGACAATTGAAAAAAAAAAAAACGTTCAATTGATATCCTCCATTATCATCACTCACTCACTCACTCGTCGTCTCTACCGCTTTATCCTGTATGCAGGGTTGCATATCACAGGAGGTGGGGTGCCAATCCATCGTAGGGTACACACACACATTCACACACTATGGGCAACTTGGGTATGCCAATCAGCCTAACCTGCCTGTCTGTGGAGTATTTGGGAGGAAACCGGAGAACCTGGACCCTGGAGATGCGAGGCGACAGTGATATTCACTAATCCACCATGCCACGCTTTCATTCTCATCAAATGTTTAATTCATTTATATTTACCCTGTAAGATTCAGTCTAAGCCAAGTAAGGCAAAATATAATACAATATGGCTAAATAGACTAGTTTTTGTAGTTTTGCCATTCTCTTCATAATCTAGAGGGAGAGAGCTGAAGCTGCTCTGATTTTCTTGGTTGTGAATGAAGTTGTGCAATTTGTTCCACGACAGAACTATAATTTACTATTAAAATGATGCCTTAGATTGAATACTCTCAGTTGCAGGAAATCAGTACAGTGAAATGCTGGGTGTTAATTTACACAGCAGAGAAATAATTGGACTGAGAGAGAGACAGAGAGAGGGAGAGGGAGGGAGAGAGAGAGAGAGAGAGAGAGAGAGAGAGAGAGGGAGGGAGAGAGAGAGAGAGAGAGAGAGGGAGAGAGGGACAGAGAGAGAGAGAGAGAGAGAGAGAGAGAGGGAGAGAGGGACAGAGAGACAGAGAGAGGGAGAGAGAGAACAACCATAAGTAAGCAGAATAACTCCAGTTTGTCCCAAATGCTCTCTCAGTGTCTGCTTAAAGCCAATTGGTTAGACTTTGATTTTAGGAAGTACTGAGGGCTTGCATGGGACCGGGCCTTGACTGGATGAAGACATGTCTCGCAGATCAAAGGGGAAGTTGACAGGCGTGCCCTCTGATCCGTCAGCCTGCGTCCCTCACTTACTAAAGCTCCAAGCTTTTATCACATAATTGACTCTATTACTTGATATTTAACCTGATCTCATGCAAGACGAGTAAAATTCTACGGAGTGGTTTTAATAAAAAAAAAATTACAAGCATTACTTTTTATCATTACCAGATCAGATAAGGTTAAATATTACTTTTTATAGAGTCCCATGATTCCTGTTTCCTGCACCCTGAAGAAAGTGGCTTCCCGTTAAATCTGGTTCCTATCAATGTTTCTTCCTTATGTTGTCTCGGGCCACATGTTTTCCTCGCCACTGTCACTGACTGGCTCAGTAGGAATATAAATCTGTTTTTTTTGTAAAGTTTATTTAGGACAATGTCTGTTTCTAAAAATTTTACCGGCCATAACATGGAATTGGTGCTAAAAAATGTCTCACCTAGCTGAAAAAGTTTTTTTTTTAGATACTGTAGGATCATATAACACATAATACTTAATGCTTTTTATCTTCCGCTCGATGCTTAGTTTTTGTAAATATGCGTAAACATTTATATTTTTATCAGATAAAAAGAAACTTCCTAAATACAATTTCATGCCCTTTTAGGTATGTAGTGTAGAAACTTTTTATTTTATTTTATTTATTTATTTTTAATCTTTCAATAATATTAATTGTCATTCTAAATTGGCTGATTTAGATTTCACATAAACCTGAAAAAGTGTATTATTCTAAAATGCTAAATTGTTTAGATCTTGCAACATGAATTTGACATGGTTACAGACACTACAAATTCTTTTGGAAAAATTCCTTAATTTTGCACAGAATGTTTTAATTTAAGCAACATTTTTTACAGGTCATATAAAAAAGTGAAATCTAGAAGCTAACACCAATTTGAGTATCAATACATAAGGAAATATTAATAATTTGCATTATAAATGATTATTGTTTGAAGCGAGACAGTGTAATGCTGAAAAATGGCATTTTTGTGGCACATACTGTACAGTATAAAATCATCTTTCCAAAACGGCTGAAGTTAACAGCTTAAATTTTTAGGGAAGCAAGATTGGTCTTGCATTGGTCTTGCTGTATGCATAAACTTCAAAGCAGCTTCTTTGGCACACACATTTTATATATTATATGTATAACATAAACAAAATAATAAAATCAGCACCAATACTGTGTTAAGATGAAATTTCTACCCGAGCTATGATGCATACAGTAGTAATATTTCATTACACAAGATGAAATGCATCTAAAGAAAATCAACTAACGTTCATATTAAGCATCACAGGACGTTGGTTGGTGGTGCAGACCTGCTTCATGTCATCACCTGCACATCTAAACTCACCTCTGCCTATAACCTCCCCTGGTTCACTTTCAGAGGTCATGTGAAGCTGCGTGTTGACGGAAAAAAGCCGTCAAGAGAAGCTTTATTGCAGTTCGAAGGGGGAGGTTATAGGCATAGGTGGGTGATCTGGTCATGACTAATGCAGATTTGATATAAGCTGCAAATAGTAGTCTGACTTACAGCAGAGTTCATTATAAGATCTGAGTTGTTATGTGTGTAATTAAATAGTATAACCTTTAACATTGCACACACA
Organism: Clarias buthupogon; assembly: GCA_030014345.1. Lineage (NCBI taxonomy): Eukaryota > Metazoa > Chordata > Actinopteri > Siluriformes > Clariidae > Clarias > Clarias buthupogon. The sequence goes on from JAQMYK010000006.1 coordinate 3,384,446, forward strand.
GTTTTATTTTTGAACTTGGTATAACAATGCATAAAATTTCAAAAGGTTCGGAAGTAGTTTTTGCTGATAAATATGATTTACTGTGCTGGAAGAGGAAAAGAGATCAACAGTACAGACTGAATGGGGTTTCATTTTAAGGTGTGATAACAGAATCATAGGCAGGAATTTCATCAGCTCTGCTATGGAAAAATGCACACTTGTGGTCCCTCAGAGATGGATGCTCGGGCAGTGTGTGTGTGAGCGCACGCCATGATTCAGCCCACCAGCCACTTTTGCTACATCTCACTGACAATTGCATGTTTGGGAAACGTCACTGATGAAAGAAAAAAGACATTTCTATAATGTCATTCAGCACTGTGACACGCTTTGCTGAAGCATGGTGCAGTTTGGAGTTTGATAAACATCATGGATCATCCGGAATCATTTCACTCCTGACTCTTTTAGAGTTTAGAGGCCATCTGAGTTATACCCGGCCTGTAGGAAGTGAAAAACCCAAAGTGATGAGAAGGTAAATCTTCCAGCCAACGTGAAAACACACACTGAAATGGATCGAATGCAAACTGATATAACCCAATCGGCTTAGGCAGCTGTGGAGCTCAGTCTGGGGAGGGCAGCTTGAGCTCCTGAGGTATTGAGTGAGCGATTTCTAATAAGTCCTCTTGGTGTGTGGATTTAATCCACTCTGTATCACTCAATGACAAGTTTTCAGCAAAGCTTAAAGAGTCCTGATCAGTGTAAAACTAGCTCCTTATTTATTTGTCTGTCTGAGCAGGACAAGGGAATGGACTTATTGAGAACTCTTCTAATTATGGAGTGATGGAGTGAAGGACTGTAACACTGCACTCTAAATAAATTCACTTTACATGTTCAGTCAGAGAACAGTAACTACTCATTACTGTAGATCTTTGCATAATGCAGTTTTTGCATTTCCTATTCTACAAATATTATTCACATCATGGATACAGTCGGCCAAAAACACAGTATTGGTACTTTATTGTTTATTTTATGTTATACATATAATACAGAAAATGTGTGTGTGGCCAAAGAAGCTACTTCTGAAGTTTATGCAACATGGAAGTGATCAATCTTGCTTCCCTAAAAAATTCTAGTTGTTAACTTTAACCGTTTTAGAGAGATGATGATGTGACCCAAAAATGACAAATTTTTAGCGTTATACTGTCAATTGAATACACTTCAAATAATAATAATTTAAAATACGATTTTTTCATATTCGTATTGATACTAAAATTGGTTGAAGCTTCTAGAAGCATATGACCTGAATTTGAAAAATGATCCCATTATGTTCTGAACCAATAAAACAATATATTATTATGTAGCAAAAAGTATAAAAATATGGTTTATAAATCGTTCTTATCAGCTTCTGCCTGGTTTACTACTCTGTCATTATTCTTTTTCATGCCCTGAAAGGTGAAAGTCTGGTGCATCTGTTTGTGTCCATAAAACAAGTCATATCTTGATTGTTCGTCAAGCATTTCTGCCTTCTGTGATTGGCTCATGGAGTAGGGGAAAAGACGACCAGCAGCAACAAGTGACCCTGACCCCCTGCTATGACGTTTAACCCTGAGGTCAAAGCCCCCCCCCCCCCTCCCCACCTTCCTGCAGAGGAAGTGATCACAGCAAGACAAATCCTATGATGCACAACCACATGCTTCCCCCCCCAACGTTCCTCATGGGTGTTTTTTTTTTTTTTTTTTCATTTTCATTCGATATTGAAATAAACGCTAATTTGCTGGTGCACAGATCGAGTGCTGAGTGTTAATGAGAAAAGCACAGCACCATGATGGAGTGACTTTACTTTTGGAGATAATACAATCACTTATAGATAAGCCTTCACATCTATTGCGCATAAATACAGGCGAGGTACAAAATTATGTTTAACTTTATGTTTTCCTTTGGGGAGTAAACCAGATTTTTTCACTTCATTTAAATTTATAAGAATCAACCGAATGGAAATGTTCCCCCTCTCCACCCCCCTCCGTGGTGGGGGCAGTTTTATGGCTGCAAAAACAGAATTTGTGGTTTCGACGGTTGAGGTTTGATGCAAACGCCTGTGGAACCTTTTATGCAACCTGGCGTCCAGGAGCCTTAAGAAAATATTTTGCTTTCCACCCTTTTGAGCCTTTTAGCCTCTGCTAAGGGAAAAGAGTGAACATGAAAAAAAGGGTGAAGGGGAAAAAAAAACTGCGCAAGGTCAAATGTCCTGAGTGGGCCAGCTGCCAGGTCTGTTTCATAACTGCCTTACATGCATATGTACACACACACACACACACACACACACACACACACGGTATATAATGGTCATGGCTTTGACACGCTTCTGTTCTCTCTCTCTCTCTCTGCCTGTGTGTGCTCTGTTTAACGCTTTTTAATGGAGACCTAAAGTCTCATTGTTCGTGCCAAAATGTCAGCGATAAAACATCAGTAGTGAGCAGAAGATAAGAGTTAATCATCTCAACTGTTTATGGCAGTGGAGACTGTGCATAAAAAAGTGCACCCTGGGGATTGTGGTGTTAAGTGACTGTGTGCTTTGCGATCAGATAGTGTCTTACACATGGACGCTCACAGGCTGCCCATTGTATATAAATCACTTAATGATTCACATGCACATGCAGCGGGGTGGGATCGGTGACATTTGTATTTCTTATTAAGTGTGTGGCACTCTGACCTGATCAGTCTTCCCCTGAGAGAGATTTACAATGAGTTTATTTACAATAGATTTCACTTAAAGAACCATGACTTAAACAATTCATTGCTACCCTCCAACACATCACTCCATCCATCACTCCATCACTCCATCGTCTATACCGCTGATCCTGTGTCACAGGGGGCATGGAGCCTTTGCCAGGAACTCCGGGTACAATCCAGTTACACCCTAGATGGAGTGCCAACTTTTTTTCATGTCACAAGCACAAGAACATTCACACAATCATACACTAGGCAATAGTGCGAACTGCTACGCCACCGTGCCGCCCAATGTTACATCTGTTCATTTTGATATATTTTCAAACAACTTTTTTCCCCTTTCCTTGGGGACATTAGTGCTGTTGCCACACAACATTTTCATCCATCTGCCAAGGTGGGAAACATCCCAAGGCGGGAAACAAACCCAGACTACGCCACCGCCCACACAACATTTCAGTCTCATTTCTCAGGAAGACCAATGAAATAATAATAAAAAATAAAAAAGCCAGCAAAGGCATTTGCACTAAAACATTCATTTAGCATAAAGCAAACATGATCATGCTAATCAGCCGATGCTAGTTCTAATAGTTAGCATGGCATCTTAGGTTTACATTACGAGCCACGTTGTTCAGTTATGATTTCTTTGCACAGATCAGATTTGCACGTCATGCGGATCACATTCATGCTGTAATTAGAAGTGACTTTTATCTGTGTTTAATGCATCTGTCTTCTGAAACGGCAATACACCTTTGCTTGCGTTATTTGGGTTATAACACATCATATTTGTGCGACCAATCATTCGTTTAAAAAAAATGCATGTGATTTTAACTAAAACGTGCTTGGGGTTTTGGTCTGGAGGACGGCGAGCTGTTAGTCGGCTGTGTTTTTGAGGTCCAGAAGGAAGAAGAAAGCCAGACGCCTCACTTTAGCTGTTATAACAGATATTGCTAGATAAATGCTATGACGTCAGTAGTCTACACATGCACAGAGGCAAAAGCATTGCAGGAATTCTCATCTGGTCACATGACCAGGTATCTGATATACAGTGTATCCAATCTAGGAACACATATGAAAGTGACTCAGCTCTGATCTGAAAAACATCTGACAGCCCTTAAATTCCATGTCACATTGTGGGGGGGGGGGGGGGGGGGGGGG
>JAQMYK010000006.1:3389132-3400581 GCA_030014345.1 Clarias buthupogon
GGAAAACAGGATGGCAGTAAGTTGGTGAGTGTGTCCCTGCTGTGTGTGTGTGTGTGTGTGTGTGTGTGTGTGTGTGTGTGTGTGTGCTTACCGTATATGGAAGCCTTGCATCTGTGTATGTATATTGTATTCCATGTTCTTTAATTAATTATTTTTTTAATTCAGTTTTTTCACTCTCAATTATTTGTTTATACCACAGCACTACTAAGTTATGAAAATGTTTACTTCACAACCATGTAAGGAGTCTCCAGTGTCAGTGCTTTGATCATTCTGGGGTACAGGCTACAACTTTTACTTTCTCTGCAGCATGAGAAGCTGATAAGCGATGCTGGTGTCTTCCGTGGACAATCCACAATGTAAAATATATCTGGAAACGGATTAAAGATGACATTTTTTCAAGAGACTATTGTGTAGTTGCCAGATTGCTGTGTTATAAATTAAATTTAAAATTTCATTAGTCACATCCACAGCCATGCACAGTATAATATGCAGTGAAATGCTTAAACAACTGTTTGTGACTTAAAAAATGAAAGATAAAATAGAATAAGAAGATAAAACAACATAAGAAGACTTAAACATTTGTAACGTTTTGTTACTTATTTCTTGCAGAGTAGAATTAGAATTAGAATGCTTCTAATGTTAACATCAGCAGTTTAATCTTCAAGCAGTACAGATTGACAGAGATTTATTTACTATATGAGGGGTGTTCAAGTCAAACTGGGACTTTTGATTGTCAATAACAGAACACAGTTACTAGAGTAAAAAAAATCCTTTTATTTCTCTATATAATCCCCTGCTACATTAATGCTCTTATCCCATTGTTTCTCTAGTGCTTGGAAAAAATCAAGGTGGAAAATTTTCTCGCTGACATGCCTGCTTCATGTCTGAAACACTGGCCTCCCAGGAACTCCTTTAATGGTTCAAACATGTGGAAATGAGGTCAGGACTCTATGGAGGATGTGGCAATAACTCATAGCCGAGTTCTTCTAATGTGCAAGTGGTGTTGGTGAATGATTGTACCGACAGATGCATCTCTTATGCAAGTCATCCTTTGATTTTCCAGAATCAGACATTCCACAGGAATTATTGCAGTGGGCGTTGAGCCACCTCATCTGGGACCGTCATTCACAAACGTACAGCCTTCTTTAAAACGTTTGCACCATTCATTCACCATTCATTCAATCATTTTCATGCCTTCATTCATGAGCAAATTCGTCACACGTCCCCTGTTGACCCGAACACCACTTGTAGTATTTTATTATCCACAGCCACATCAGCATTTTGAGCATAGGATTGCTTTAAGTGCAGATCTGTACTCATATGTCTATTCATATCACTATCAGCATGATAAGAGTGAAAAGATTGACGGGTGTAAGAAAAATACATTATATTGCACATGAACTGTACATGCACACAAACCACACAGAGCAGCAACATTCAGATCCATTAAAACTACACTCTGGTGTTTCTTAGATTTTCCAAAAGTGTATACTCTGTGATAATGTCTGTGATTAGGAAGCACTCAGCACATTTACAGTTTTCCAGAGAGGCGCCATGACATACTGACAGGGCCTCTCTGGTGGTAAAGAGATAAGACATGTGATGGTCAGAAGCTAGCCCCTAGTGGACATCAGTCACATCACATGCTCCTGAAACCTTACTTTATATCAGAAGCAGTGTTATAACCAGTAAACCACGCATTTCATATAGGAATCAAAAAGTCCACCAACATTCTGAAGTCCTCATAAAGGGTATAGATAGTGTTCCTTAAATATAAATGATAATAATAATAATTAATGTTATACAAGAGCATACAATAATTCTGTTATTCAATACTGTTGGCCAAAACAGTAAAAAGTGAAGGCTAAAAAGTGTCTCATCTAGATGAAAAAGTACATTTTTATTTAGAATCATATAACACCATTTTTCATAATGCTTCTTATCTCCCCATCCATGCTTCATTTTTTTGCAAATATGCTACACATTTATATTTTTATCAGATAAAAAGAAATACATTTGCTAAATACAATTTTATGCCCTTTTTATGTAGTGTCTGTAATTTTTTCTATTCAAATCTTTCAATGATCTCATTAATTTTAGTATCAATACTTATAAATAAATATGATTAATTAGCATATTAAACGATTTTTGTTTGAAGTGAGACAGTTTCAGTAACAGTGAAAAAAGTGTTTTTGGGGCAAATATAAAATAATCTCTCCAAAACGGCTGAAGTTAGAAACTTGAAATTTTTAGGGAAGCAAGATTAATCACTTCCATGTTGCATAAACTTCAGAAGTAGCTTCTTTGGCCACACATTTTCTGTGTTATATGTGTAGTCAGTATAAATTATGTGTTTACACAATGTGAAAACTGACCAGAAGTTACTAGTGCAATGCTAAGAACAAAAAACTACAAGATTTATTAAAAGCATATACAGTAAATAAAGCCTAGAAATCTTAGAAAAGTAAAAAAAAAATTAAACAATGAACTAAAACATACAGTTAAATTAATTGCAATCTTGATGTGAATTTTTATAGGAGTGCAAATAGGAGTGATTGTGCAAAGTAATTGTACAATAATGTATACAAACAGCTTTGTAATAATGCACACAGACCCAGTTTATGGAGCTCATGTAATCATTTACATTTAGGCATTTGGCAGACGATCTTATCCAGAGCGACGTACAAAAAGTGCTTTGAAGTTTCTGTCATTGGATAGATTTCAATGTTAGATTAATTTGATGATTGTAAAAATGAAACTTCATTTTTTTCTTTAATGTTTCAACATGGCGTTTGAGTTGCAGTGGTCACTCGACTCTCCAGGTTTATTGAAAGCGTATGTTTTGTGCACTCACTTCACACAGACACAATTTATTAAATACAATCCAGCTAATTGTCCCCATAGTAATAGACTGTCATATATCTTAATCTGTACAGGGACAAATTAACAGTGCTCTACACACACACACACACACACACACACACACATGCAGTATCATTTAGCTGTCTGTGTCTCAGTACCCTCTTGTTGCTCATTCATATCGAGGCCAAATAGTGCATGACACACACTGGACAGCGTGCAGGTGAAGACATACGTACAACTCTCTCTTCACCAACTGCCACATTCCCACTGCAATGCAAAAATGCAAATGGGATGCCAGATCCTTTTTACTTTCATGCAGCCAAACTTCCTGAAGAACTTCTGTCTTTTGTTCAGAGCCAGCGGCAGTACGAGTATGAGTGTCAGTAGCAAAATGTTGCAGTAGCTCGATTTAGACATACTCTTATAGGCGTTTTAAGGCGATGTATTTATATCAGATTGCACTTGATAAATAAAAAAAATATGGCGATGTAAGCACCTCGGTCAGCCCTGATTCTAACCATGTGAAGACTGACCAATTTTCCTCCTGAAAAAAAAAGAATCCCTGCACCCGTAGAAAAGCCCACACGAGCTTGGGTCAACAAACCCCACTGACCACTTTGACATCATCAGCAGGCCACCTTGAAGCTCGCCTGAGCGTTTAATTCCAGTTAATATGCATTGATTTTTGGTTTTAATTATAGTTTTCTGTCACATCGACTCTCGTCCAGCTACGGAGAGAAAAATTTAAACATCCTAAAACCACCATAAATCCATTTATGTGCTAGCAATTTGTTATTTCTGACCCTGTTTATATTTATTTCGTGAGCGATTTGAATGTTCCTATTTTCATTCCAAGCAAACAGACGCTCTTTGGCTCTGGTGGTGGTGGTGTGACGGTGGGATGGGATGGCTCGATACCTGGGCGGAGGTATTCTTTTGAAACTCAACCCATCACAGGAGAGATTCGGGAGCTTTAGTCGCTTGCCAAAACCTGATGGATTTAAACATGGCCTGGATGTGCATCGGGCCAGAGAGGGTCTGAGTACGTTTGGCACATCGCCTGAACCAAATGAATCCCTGTTTATTAGTGTGTGTGAATGTGAGCGTGTGTGTGTGTGTGTGTGTGTGTGTGTGTGATAGAGAGAGAGAGTATATTGTTAATAAATCCAAGTGTACAGGTCATGAAGGCATTAACGATGGAAGAAAAAGTCACCCCCAGGACAGTATTATGCTTTCATCATAACTTATGAATATGAGCACTGAGAGCTGTGAATGCAGTAAAGGCAGCTTATAACATCCTGTAAATATCCTGATCTGGCTGTGCCAGGGCAGAAGTTTCCTCGCCGGAGATATGACAGATCTATACAGCACCCTGGCTGAAGTACCCGTGAAGTAACCCTGGAAAGAATGGTCCTCCAATGTATGAAACATAAAATTGAAAGAGTTTTGACAAATGTACCGTCAAAACCTTTAAAATTTTTTTTTTAATATAGATACAGTATTACATAATTACTGTTTACAGTCACACCACCTGAGAATTCAAGCTGTTGATAAAGAACTCAGACAGCACTAATATTTCTTATTAAACATTAAGTATGCATGTGGTGTGATTTGCCTAATTAGAGTGATAGAATAAGATCTTATATTATAATATTTTTAGATTATTTCAATATAAATAAAATCATAATAAACCTTTTCCTTGACATAGAGCACCAGATTTTAAAGGTTTTTTTTTTTTACCATTGTTGATTATTTACATGTTTAAATATTATATTTTGCATTCAAGTTTATTAATGCAGGTTTGTTTTAAGACCTTAAATATCTGATTTTTCTATAAGTAATATAATCAACCAAAAAATGCAGGGACTTGCAGATTAGGTTTACTTGCGTTATCAAATTGCCCATAGTGTGTGAATGAGAGTATGTGTGGAGATGTGATGTATTGGCACCCCATCCAGGGTGTATCCCACCTTGTGCCCTAAGTCTCCTCGGATTTCTCCAGGCCCCGCGCATCCTGAGTGAGTGAGATTGAGAGTGCTAATTCATGGTTCACTGGAGAGATAAAAGTTCGCACAGGGAGGAAGGTAACTAGACGTCACAGCTAACCAAGACTGGGTGATTAGATTAAATACATGTGGTGTATATAGTATATTATTATACTATAGAGTCTTTTTTTTTTTTTTACTAATATCTACTTCCAGGTATAAGAGCATATGTAACATATCTACCATATTCATCTTCACAAGTCTTGTATTTCAAAAAGCCAGTAGCACTGATTGACGCTCGGTAAAAGCCAGTAGCACTGATTGACACTCGGTAAAAACCAGTAGCACTGATTGACACTGGGTAAAAGCCAGTAGCACTGATTGACGCTCGGTAAAAACCAGTAGCACTGATTGACGCTCGGTAAAAGCCAGTAGCACTGATTGACACTGGGTAAAAGCCAGTAGCACTGATTGACGCTCAGTAAAAACCAGTAGCACTGATTGACGCTCGGTAAAAACCAGTAGCACTGATTGACGCTCGGTAAAAGCCAGTAGCACTGATTGACGCTCAGTAACAGCCAGTAGCACTGATTGCCGAAGTCAGTGGGATGATTGAAGATGCAAATGAATATGTAAGGTCACTGATTAGTAGTGTACAGGAAGTGCAAACAGTGATAATAATAATAATAAATAATTGAACATATGGCAATTTCCAGTGAGATATGAAAAGGCTAGTTATTTCATGTTGTAACTACTGTACATTAATATATGGACTCTAGATCATTCTCTGAAACTCTATGGTATTTGATATTAACCCCATGTGTCTGCGTGACTGTGTGGCCTCACACCCCCGCCTCTGTGCGATCCGCAGACGGCTGGCCACATTTTCATCATTTGTCAGGGCTCGGACAGGAAGCCATCGTGATGCATGTGTAATGAGCCAGGCCACACAAAGCTCCACCTGTGCCTTACAAAGATGCCCTCTTCTCATGCTGTGAGGTGCCCACTCCATGCCATTGTCCTCCTCCGCATTTCCAGCCCAGCTGCGTGGGCGTTCGTCCTCTATGGGCATTCATGGTGACCCGGAGTCAAGGCCATAGTGACGGATTCCCCCTCCAAACCCCCCCGAGCACAATAAAGCCCTCTTTATCTGACTCGAAAATCAAGGCCAACCAGCTGTGCACAAATGTATTAGGGCTCATTCTGTTTCTTGTGTCTCAGTTGTTGTTTGAAGCGGGTAGTTAGCTTGTTTATCTCACAAAAACAAGTTTTATGTTTGAGGGCTTGTGTGCACTGATCATAATGCAGATGCATGAGGCTTCTGAGGATCACTGGTTTGAGAGCTGCCAGAATCTCAGATTAGAGATTGAGATTAGGTAAATAAAGTGTAAAATATTACCCAGAAGCCATCAGCCTGAGACATTGGTATACGTGAAAGTATGATAAATCTTTTGCGAACATTTGGCAAACGTGATTAATGATTAATCGACTGAAATCCTGTGACTTGTATGTTGCAATTTAGAAACTTAACTCAAGTCCAGATTTTGCTGTAGTTGACAAAAAAAAAATCGTATTTGCATTAATTTCAATAAGTTTGCACTGACGAGCTGGTGAACGGTCTGAGCCTAATCATTCACACATGGACAGGTCACCTCCGATTATAGCAGCAATCAAACTCTTAATTCCAGCTTCCCAAAAATCAGCTCGGAGTGCACTAAGTGTCTTTGGGTTATTATCTTTCTGCCACTAGCCCCATTCATCAGTGTTCTGGTGTGAGAGTTATTCTCTGTACGTTCCTCTCTGACAGGCCCATTAGTCCCTTAGACAACTTCCATGATTAATACTGTGCAATTAATGTTTAGCCCAAGAGGACAGCAGTGTCCAATCTTAAAGGTATACACACTGCTCTCATTAGCTACAACGCTGTAACAGAGAACTGAACAATAACACAAATATCTCTGGTTTTGGGCCATTTGGATTCGTGCTAAACATGTGGCAACAGTTAGAGAGGGAAGAGAAGTGGCAACCTGATCTCGAACGCACGATTTATCAGCAGTGCTTGGCTTTTTCTCTGCGCTGACAAAGTCCAGTAGAGCAACTTCCAGCTGAAAAGTCCGTGATAGGGCCAGCCGTGGTAAAGAGAGCAGAGCTTTCAGCGCACACCTCACACGCAGATGAAAGATAACACGTGGCCCAGATCCCTCATTAATTTCACTTTTGTCTTGTTTTCTTTTTCTTCCAGTCTGTGAGCAACGCAGTCTGTCTCCTTTAGCAAAATCTTCTTCCCCCGGTGAGCCGTCCTGTTGGCAAGGTGTAACGATTATGCTTTTATTCGCGACGGTGCTGTGGAGGTCTGGATATAGTCTTCTGCAAGGAGGGAAATAGACAGCATCTCTTTTGGCCCGCGTGCAAAACCTGAGCCTTGCTGTTCTAACGGAGACGGAATTGAACTTGATAAATGACTCATCCGATTAGAAAAATGAGCACCAGACAAAGCAAACAAGGCATTAACGCAATAGTTCAGGCAAAAAAAAAGTTAAAATAAAGTTTATGGCTCGTGATGGAACCTGCTGACATAATGCTAACTTTCGTCTGTTAGTTATCATTCGAATAAACACAGCTCTGCATCTAAACACAGATGGTGTTTATGATCATCGTTGAAAATAACAAACCCGACTTCACGTAATGGCAAGCATATGAACAGGGTGTGTGTGTGTGTGTGTGTGTGCGTGTAAGAGAGAGAGAGCGAGAGCGAGAGAGAGAGGCCTTTTGTGCACCAGTACAGGAAGGCTGAGATTAGATACTGTAGGTAGGCTAACAGGATTAATATCTCACTCTCTAGACTTTTGCTATCAGATATATGGTACAGATGAAGCTGTGGACCACACTGCTAGATAGGGATGAAATAAGTAAGGAATAAAATGCTTAGTGCTGTGTGCTTTGAACCCCCTAATAATCCACCGGAGCTTAAGAGAAAACCTAAAGCAACAGACTTCTACAAAGTGCTCACGCTGGAGTCTCCTTCTAAAAAATGCTAAATAAACTCCTTCTCATAGAAACGTTCACCCACTACTCCAGCCCCAATGCAATGATGTATTATAACACATGATTAATATAGGATTTGGAGCCGTACTGCTGTTTTATGGTAGCAGGATTGCTCTGTGGGTATCACTGTTGCTTCACACCTCCGGTGTTGGAGGTTCATGTTTGGAGCTTACCTCCTGCTTGATGGGGTTCGATTGGTGTTACCATACTGCCCATAGTGTGTGTGTGTATGTGTGTGTGTGCGTGTGTGTGCGTGTGTGTGTGCGCGTGTGTATGTGTATGTGTGTTCTGGCACTGTAGATTGCAAGATGGTTTGGATCCTCAGTACTCTAACTTCCCCTTAAAGCAGTGACTGATGACGTGAAGGCATAAATCACTGAACCACTGTTCATAATGTACTGACGAGGATTAGGGCCACAATAAAAAAATGTTTGAGTTCAGACTTCTCATCTGAGAATTCAAAAAAAAAAAATAAAAATAAAAAAGAAGTCTAAGTTTAAAGTCAAAATTCAGGAAGGTCAGAATTCTCAATAAAGTAAAAAAAGTCAGAATTCTTGGATTACAGTCTGAATTCAGAGGGGAAAATGTTCTAATTTTCAGTTTAAAGTCAGAATTCTGGGATAAAAAAAAACATCAGAATTCTAACAATAGAAAGTCAGAATTTAGAGGGAAAAAAAGAATTCTATGGTGCCCCTGTCGCCTTGCTCCTTCAGGTTCCGTGTTCGATTTCCATCTCGGGGTCTGTGTGCAGGTTCTCCATGTGGGTTTCCTTCTGGTATTCCGGTTTCCTCCCACAGTCCAAAAACATGCAGATTCGGCAAACTGGCATTTCTAGCTTGTAGTGTGTGAATAAGAGTGTGCATGTGTGTGTGTGTGACCGCGCGACCCTGACATTCTGATAAAAAATTCTGATCTTCTGAAAAAAAATTCTGATCTTCTGATCTCAGTTTTATTAAATGATGGCTCTAATAGTCTTCTGTAATGTTGGGTGGATGAATAAACTGCTGTTTTAGCTGTTTTTATAAAAAAAGAAAAAAAAAGAACACCTTCTGTCCAATGCTGTAGTATGCTTTGTCCACGTCCTAATGTGACACAAATAAATATATCACAGCAGGTTATGGTTGCTGAACCACTGAATGTTCAGGTGGTGCTCCGAAAATAATGTGGGCTTTTAAGATAATTTAAGTACCTTTGAGGGCAAAGCTGGCCTGTTAGAGTCCATCCCACTCGGCAAGGTGCTGCTCTCATTTCTTGCAAGTATAGCTCATAGTCTGAGAACAGGAATAGTTCATCGGTGACTACTCAGAGCCCAGGCCATGGAGCAGGCAAACAGGATAACCTGATCATCTGATCATTCAGGTTTATATTGAGGTTCATATTGAGACTGTGTCTGTTCCCATATAGAGCTCATATAGATTTTAGGCTCATAAACGGTTTTAGTAATCAAATCAAAATAAAATTAGACCACACCGAATACGCTAGCACCTCTGATCTAAAGCTAGAACTGTTAAATATTAGATTTTTCACATCTAAACCTGGATTAAAGAAAATGAGTATGTATCTCTAAATGAAGCGAGTCCTCCTGGATACAGCTACATACACCAGCCTCGGCTAACTGGTAGAGGAGGAGGCGTCATACAAAAACACGGACACAAATTTAATGCATTTGAAGTTCTCTATAGTAACATTGATTTCGCTAATTACAAGTTATTAGTCATCTCTTTAGACAGAGTGTTAATTGCTGGAGATTTTAATATTCTTTTTAAGGATCCAGAAGACCCTCTGAGAACAGCATTTGTGTCCATTCTGGACTCAGTAGGAGTAAATCAGTGTGTAGCAGGACCCACTCAGGCTACACATTAAATTTAATACTAACCTTTGGATTAAATATAGAAAATATAGTGACATTTCCACAGTCAGAAGTTATCTTAGATTGCTATCTCTATTTACTATTCAAAGTCTTAGTGAAAACGTATGTACATTGCCGGGCTACTGCATTACCTGTACATTTACATCATCAGAGCTTCATCAGTAATCAAACAGAGTTATCAGCTATAATTGGATCACCGTCTGAACCCAGAGAACTCGATCAGGTGACTGAATGTTTTGAGTCAGAATTCCGTCATACTCTAGATAATGTAGCTACAGTTAAAAGAAAAATAAGTAGAGAAAAAAGAGAAAGAGAAAAGAAACTTGCTCCCTGGTATGAGAATACATCGTAAAAACAGACCCCTCAAAAGTTAGAATGTAAATGTCATCAAACTAAATTGGTAGTATTTTAAACATCATGGAGAGTGGAGGAGTGAGTGTCTTGAAAGAGAGTTTCCTGAAGCTCTTAGTGTTGTTAGATGTCTCTCTACTCTTATAGAAGACAACAAAATAATCCTTATATATTTATATAATACTGCAGCAAAATTAACTAGGAATAGGACCACAACAAGAAACATGCACTATAATCTTAGTAGTAGTTAGGACTTCATGATTTTGTTCCAATAATAAAAAAAAATTATACAGTATCAGGCAATAAAATTCAGGCTTTAAAATCAGACACTTCATTGTACAATCAATTTAATTTTAATAAATATTAATATAGATGATAATCTACTTATCAGCACTTCTGTCAGTTGTCCAACTACATGCCAATATGAAGCCTCTTTTATCTCCAAGATCCTAGAAAAGGCACAGCAGCTACTGTATGTTCATAGGAATAACATAGCTGCTGTACCTAAAATGTACCAGTCAGGATTTAGTCCTCATCAAAGCATAGAGACAGCACTGGTTAAAGTGGGAAATGACCTCATACTGGCCCCTGATCAGGGTTGTGTCTCTTTGCCTGTGTTGTTTGACCTCAGTGCAGCCTTTGACACCATAGTGATCATAGCAGTTTCCTTCTGGCTCTCCATTTTAGTTATGCTGTCATAGTTAGTCCTGCTGGAGTCCCTGCTTGCACTCTACACTAAATATACATTCACATTATACATTATATGACTGTGACCTAACTAACTGCTATCCGTCTCTCTCTTTCACTCTCTCTATGTTAAAAAACACATGCATTACCAGTGATCCTGACCCCCTTTGTCCTCTGGATCTGTCTGACACATCCTGATGCCCTGCTTCTGGTTGAAGATCTCATTTCATGGAGGCCTCTGGCTCTCTGTTGAGTATATCCCTGTGTGGTCTGCTTGGGATATGTATGGTGACTGGGAACACTTGACCATGAAGATGGTCTTTGGCTCTGGTGATGCACCTGCAGGTCGTTGTTCCCTTTCAAAAGCTACACTCGATGCTGCGCAAAAACGCTATGGGAACATCTTTCTGTGTTGCCGGTTGTGAAGCATGTGTGTATCAAGCACGGCAAATTTTGGCTTATATAACCACGGTCAGTGGACGTCATCTGATGAAGCGCACCTGCAGGTTATAAATAGGAGTGAACCGGAAACATTCCTCAGATCTTCCATTCCAGTCGAATATGGCCAAAGTAAAAAAATGCGGCAAACCTCAGCAATTCACAGTTTAAATAAAATGACATTATGTAAAACAGTTTCTTTGTGTTTGAA
>JAQMYK010000006.1:3419402-3436537 GCA_030014345.1 Clarias buthupogon
ACACACACCGCGGCTCAGCGACACCCACCCACACACACACACAGCGCCGCGCGGCGAACGGACACACACACACACACACACAGCGCGGGTAAGGGACACACACACACACACACACAGCTAGGCTAAGGGACACACACACACACACAGCTAGGCTAAGGGACACACACACACACACAGCTAGGCTAAGGGACACACACACACACAGCGCGGCTAAGGGACACACACACACACACACAGCTAGGCTAAGGGACACACACACAGCTAGGCTAAGGGACACACACACAGCTAGGCTAAGGGACAGGTGTGCTCCCGCATCACCTGACCGAAGTGCCTTCTGGGAAACTGAGTCTGCAAAACAAAAACTACAGACAAAACAGTGCCCTCTAGTGGCGATTCCTTACAGGAGGACCCGAAACCAGTCCCAGAAAATGTTCTGTCTGTATGATTCAGTCAGATTTTGTCACAGCATCATGGAATACTGGCTCGACAGAATTTAATGACACTTTTGCAGTACTTAGATATCCTGCAATTTAGCCTGAACTATAAGTGAAATCAAAATATTGAGTAAAAGTGATGTTATGAACAGTTATGTGGCGGATTTAATAATCTACTTCAAAATAAGCTACTGATACGCTACTTGTTCAATGTACAAAAACACTGCACCAATAGATATTAATTAGAAAAGCTAAAATGAATATTTTTACTGGGATTAGTTCATATCTTCACCTCTGAAATAACAGCGCTGAAGTGGTATAAGTGAATTTTAACGCGCTGGAGTCGTTTTAAGACAAAACTTCATCTTCATCCGAACTACTTTTTCGATTATTCATCTGTGATTCTCTCTCCGATTACCGAACCTGGAGTGTATTTGTCTGACAGCGAAAGAAGTACAACTTAGTGTAAACAAGGCGTAAGATACTCAACCTTACATAATGTGATTTCTTTGTAGTAATAAGTTAGCCAGAGAGTTCTGCTGTACAGAAAGACACACAGACATGTACACGGGCTTCAACCTGAAATAATATTACTGATTTCATTAAAGCTGATCAGATTATTTATAGATTTAACCTTTTTAGTCTTCCTACAAAGTCTTTAACCGTCAATGATGGGTACTAATGCTAGTCATATTATATAAAGCAATATTTATTTGTATTTTTGTTTAAGCCATAAACCTTTCTGTATTTGCTTCATAGACATTGTTCACTCTTTGACCCAGTGATGTAATTTCTGCAAACCTCTGTAACCAGACAATCTGCTGTTTATTATAAACAACTTCTCTAATGTAATATGCATAAAAATTCATCCTCTCCTCCTTTCTCTCAGTTTTGTGCATGCTCGGCAAGAGCTGTCACGTACACTTCACTCTCCCGAGCATGTAAATTGAACGTGATGATGTGGGGAAGGATGTGTGAGAGGTCGGGGAAAGGAATGAGATTCTGTCTGTCTGCTTAGTGAGCAGCTCCCAAAAATGTCTGGCTCAGGCTCTGGAGACGGGATCACATGACAAAAACACATTTCCACAAACCTGTGCCTTATTAGTGCACTAACATCCAACAAATTGTTAATTCCACAAGCCTACGGTACACAGATACAATATTTCTCATAAATCTTTATTTTTAAAGATTTAGAATGTGTTAAACAATGGCATTGTGTAAGATAGCTTTATTTCTTTGTCCTTATAGCAAGTTGATAGCCTTGAGACAAACAGAAGGATCAACCTGATTTATTATGTACACAAATTTGAAATTAATTCTAAGAAAGGTAATCGATTTCTTTGCGATTGTACAGTTATTCCAAAAACGTCCTTCATCAGACTTTCACATGAAAAAACATTTCCTGTTTGTTGTATATTGTAACTTTAAATCAGAAACAAATATTCAGTGATGTTCCCAAGGATCAGCCTCTCAAGCATTACCTGAGCATTGTACCCTACAAGCAAAAAAAAACAAAACAAAACAAAACAAAAAAACTGCTATTAGCTCCTGTCAGCTCTTTGACATGAATCATTTCTGACTGCACTTTTTTGTCTGCCCTCATCTTAGCAGGCTTTATGTTACATCTACTCAGGTCTGGAACACTAAAAGCCTGCACTCAATAAAGATGATACAGATTATATTCCATAGCTGCAAGGCCTCCTGCAGTGTAATACCTATAAACTCTTAACTATAGTAATTTGTTGAGAAGAAAGTTTATTGATCAGTACATTGGACTGCTCTTTTATGAAGAATAAACACCCAGACTGTCAATGTTAGATTACGGGGCGATGGAGACCTGGTAGACGGGTTGGTATTTTTCTAATGGGGGGTTTGTTGAGTTTAGGGGCTGTGAGTGACACGCTTCTGACAGTTCTGGAGACTGACGCCTTGACTTCCTCTGACAGGCAGCTGAAAATAACAGTTCACCTCTCCCTGTTGAGCCCTTGGAGGTCCATGTGTTTACTGCACATAAATCTAATACCATATTTAAACTGATATCATTTACTTTTATATAAATGAAGCAACCGTTGCTAAAACTTTCACATACCTTGACTTGTATAAAGATTCACAAATGTGTAGCTTTGAAACCACGTTGCCATGTAGTTTGGTGTTTTTGTCATCATTTCCCCCCATCATTTCTCACTAATTTGACCAATTCCCAACCAAAGGTTTGCTCTGCCCTGTCACATACGTAATAGTCACCAACTAAACTAACAAAAGATTAGGTTAAATACACTTTTGCAAATACACAAAACACCTGAATCTTAGATTTCAGACAAAGGTTCATTTGACATAATCTGATGTGGACCTTCAAAAAATACCCACTTGACCGAACCCCTGTGCACAAAGCAAGGACTATAAATACATGGTTTGAAGAGTTCAGTATGGAAGAACTTGACTGGCCCTAACACAGAGCCCTGACCTCAACCCCATCGAGCACCTTTGGGATGAACTGGAACGGAGATTGCGAGCCAGGTCTTCTCGTCCAGCATCATTGCCTGACCTCATACATGCTGCAAAAGGGGACCAATGTATTTGTATACAATATCATTGCAGGTTTGGACAAATACTTTTGTCCATAAAGTGTATCAATTGGAATAAGAATCAGCCCCAGCATGGCCAAGGCCATGGTTCTCTCACCAAAAAGAGAACAGAATACCCCTTCAGGTAAAGATAAAACCATGTCTGGTGATGGAGTTTAGGATGTTTGGGATCATCCTAATGAGTAATAGAAATAGAGAGCACGAGACTGAAAACCACAGTCAGCATCAGCAATGCTATAGTTATGATTCTGACCCATAGTGGAGCTCAGTTTGAGAACAAAGCTACCTCTCAGATTACTGGTGTATGGGTGTACAAGCTGTGGGTGATTGCCAAAAGATTATGGTTATGCATACAAGCATCAGGAATGAGAATCCACCACATAATTGCTGTCCTTACAGTGTATCATATGATGGAGAACCTCAGAGTAGAGCCACTGCTCTTTCTGCTGTGAAAGACAACCTGTTGAGTTGCATCAAGCATGACCTACTGGTGGAGGAATCTGGGACATGAGAGATATTAGGTCTCACAGTTGGCTTGGGAACATTAGGGGATCCCCCAAGCGTAGCTGGAATCTGTGACTGTAGATGGAGTAGTCTCGACTGACACGAACCCAGAGAAGAGCAAAGAAAAAAAAAATTTGTCTTCGGTTATGGATCCAACACATAAGGTTGAATGAATGTGGTGATTTTCTTTTCAAACCCTATAGTTGTTTTTAAATACAGATCTAAACATCTTGCGAATGGCAAACACCCGGGTATGCATGTTTAATGAAATAAATCCCCAATTTATTGCAGTACGGAGAGATGGATTAGTTTCGGCTCATGGGCCGAATCTGTACTGATTCAGGCTGACTTTTGTCGACGAAGTCAGCCAACGAGTAATCCAGAGGACAAATCCCTGTCTGTGGGCAAATCAGCCACTCTTACTGAGACTAATGTGAAACAGGGTTTTAGAGCCTGTATGTGAAATTGAGATACTATTTACTGACAGTTCTGAAATTGTAAAAGACTATGCCTAATCACACGTCAACAACGTTTCCTGTTTTTGTATTATTTACGGGAAGCACATAAAAAAATAAACCGTAATCCTTCAAAAATCTCAAATGTCTAAACATTTTATCCTGAACTAATGTTTTTTTCCCACATTATATTCAAATAGTTGCATTTCAAGACACTGAAAATTATTTTATATCATTATACTGTATGTTATATATATATATATAAATAATACAATACTGTAAATAATACAAAAACAGGAAACGTTGTTGACGTGTGATTATACTGTATATATAATCACAGTGTCTTAAAATTCAACTATTTTTTGAATATTACAAAATTACATTACAATCACACTCACCTGCATCACTCCATCCCATTGCTCCACTGAGGATGTTGTTCTGCTTCCTCACTTGGCTGAGGACATTGCATCTCTCCCACCTATTGTCATGATGGCTATTGCTCCGTTCTTGTGCTCCACATTGGATATCCATGGCCTACCTAAGTGGAAAGTCTCCAGCCAGCTATGGTAAGGGTGGTGCTCCCAAGGGACGCTGGTGAAAAAACATCTCACATGACTGTCCAGGACTGCCTCCTATTTTGTTCTTGGCTTTGATCACTTTGATTAATAAACATTACTCACACTTGTCTCTACCTTTGCTGCAAAACCTGACAGTCTGGATAGTGAAATAAATGATCGCTGGGTTACACCTAAGTTTTGTTTCTCTGTTTGTCCCAGACTGACCACTGACAAAAAACTATTTCAATTTTTAATCCAGAGAAAACAGAGCTGACAGAACACATTTGTACTGAGTTCATACCAAAATATTCACAGGAGAATGGTCTGAGGTTGGTGGATTTTTATAAGATATCCCCAGACTGGCAGTTTGCAGGCTGCGTCTGCACTTAAACCCAGACTTGTACTTCTCTTGGTGCAATAGGAAACATTTTTTCAATTTGTATATTTATGGTGGCCAAACCAATGAGGACAGCTAGGTAATTAGCAGCACTAAGTACTTCATGATGTAGCCCCAACTGCTTCATATTGTAATGAAGTGGGAAGTTACTACTGTTCTTCTGGTTCAGAGTTTATTTGATTTCTTTATTTTAATGAAAGTCAGATGGGTGTGTGTTTACACCATCTCAAATCAGCAACATGTCTTATAATTAGCTGCAAATGGACTTGGAAAGACAAAAATGCACACATTTTTCTTCCCCCTGCTGGGTCTTGAATCAAACTTCTAATTTATTTTCATTAAAAAGCTGTACAACAATGTCTGGCTCCATGGCCTGGTGATTTCATCAGCTTCAGACCTGGTAGCAATCACTTCAACATGGTTTAATTGCAAAGGCCTCAAAGTGCCCACCCAGGAGAACAACCAGGTGATAATCTGTAAAACTTTGATTGCTCATTCATCTATAAATGTCTTCTTAAAAACAACAATTCTAAATATCTGGACTTTTAATACATAGTGGACATACTGTATGTTTTTTTCTGATATAAAACAAGATTTATTGTCCATGGTCCATTGTTAATAACTGAAGAGAGTTCCTCTTTTATGGTGGTCGTACCCGGTGTTTCTTACAATATGAAAGGAATTAAAGGACAGTGGGGCAACAAAGAGTCTGTTCAAGGAGTTAAGATCCCTCTGAAATGGGACAGAGATTCATATCATAAATGACCAATCATGAGTTTATGTGGCTCAATACCTTTGAAAAATGTGTCCATTCTAAAGGTGCTGAGGTTAAAGCGCAAACATCTGTCAAAGTGTGAATGAAACAAAAAAGGAACAGGAAGTAACTTGATGGGGCACCTTCTTTAGTGAACCTGACCTCCACAACCCCCATTTTTTGTCAGGTACCTCCCACATTCAGCTTTTCAATTATGCCATGCCTTGGGATTTTGGGAAAACTGTCATGAATGTAACTCATGTTCAAATAATTAAGTCCTGCGTTTTTATATATTGTTCCCCCAAGGAAAAAAGTCAAAAGGAAAAAAAAAAGTTCTACAGTAACAGTTCTGGTGTTTCACAACCACTCATGACAAGTTATCTCTTTAAGTGTTAAACCCTTGAAGCAGTTCTCTGGGTACTCACTCAGGATCAGCACAGTTTCCCCAGTGTTTCCTCAACAGGCTAATCTGGGACACTGGTCATCTCGACCATACCGCAGCTACTGTTGACCCTGATTCAGTGCATCAGGAAATCCAGAAGTTGCTTGAATAATTTCACCTGGCTGTCTGCAGCACTTCACTTTATAGTTCCACAGTCCCATCTCAAGCCATTGTAAGTTTATAAGATAAATATAGAGTTATGAAATAATTTGGTAGCAATAACCCGACGGAAACGCCTCCTGTCTCCTGGATATGAGTCGTGAGTGCAACTGCCAGGTCTATTTCATAATTCCCATGGCTTGCTGTTTGAGTGGAACAAGAAGAAGGTCTACTTTGGTCAGATTTAATTTTTTTTTAAGAATTGTTAGTTCATTTTATAATTGTGCATGATTTAAATATTGGTTAACCTCTGTGTGACTCTTGCTATAGCCTAAAGTCACTGCATCCAAAGTTTAACCATAGCTTTTATTATTAGACATTATTGTTTTAATGTTTGGTTGTCTACATACAACTGTGTGTGCATGTAGGTAGAATAATGTAGAAAACTAACTAGTGAGACAATGTATTATCCTAAGTCACAAACCTAAACATTTCGAACCCATGGTAGATCCAACCCCCATTATTCATCCTAGTAACAGTAACCAGAGCAGTGGGTGTATGAATAAAATTGTTTCTTGACGGGGCAAGCACACCTACTGCAGTCAAAACAGCCACGCCAGACAGATCGCCTAACTCCCTGGAATCACTCCCTCAACCTTAATATTACCAGCATGTGTGGACACCCCCCCCCACCCCCCTCCTGTTTCCTCCTCATCCTCTTCTGCACTGACAAGAGTGTTGTCAAGTGAAATTGCCTTCATTTACTAGATGCCGAGAGGCTGAAGGGAACTGACAGGATGTGTAGCCGTACTTACTCTGTGGGTTGCCACAGGACAGCATCCAAAAGCCCTACGTTTCCTCGAGAATTATAGCTAAAAGGGGGTAACTGGATTGATGTCTGTATGGTAATGGTCCCAACTTAAAGCCTTCCACCTTTCTGGACCTTTCTCTTCCTCTTTTTCATCCCTGATTGGGTTTTCTGCATGAAGCAGGGTTCTATGTGGCCATGGCGGGCATCGGTGCCAGGACAAACACAGACTGTGAAAGCTCTCATTTATCACACACACTAGTGCAGAGTGCAGATCACGGTGTTCCCTGTTCTGTTTTTTTTTTTTTTTTTTTTGATTGCATCCATTTTAAGACAGTAACTTTAGGTCAGGTCGCGCAGTGTTCTAGACGATAACACTACCAAAGACGACCTTGTTTCTCTGTAATAACGTGTATAATCCACATTGACACAAAAACCAATATTTCCAATGGAGACATTCAGCAGACTCATGGGTCTTGCCAATAAAAGTATAGCTGAGGTTTGCACTGCATTGGTCGCTGGTCTCGGACGTCAGAATGATGTTTCTTCTGAATGTTCCTGTATGCCTGAACCATATTTTCCATGAATACTGCATAATAAATAGTAGAGAAAACATAAATGAAAGCACGTTTGTGATCATGCCCCATGTTTATACTTCAGAGCTAAAAACATTCTGACAAGTTCCGTGACTGCATGGTATTACGAGCTCAAGCGCTGTTCAGGAACAGTAGGTATATCTGCCATCGCACTGAACAATGAGACACGGGGAATTAAGTTGCTGACTGCAGTTACAATGAAGCTCACTCTTTTTCTTTTTTTTTTTTTTTAAAGAAAATTGATTATTGTGCCAAGAATCAGTTACAGTCTGGTGTGTAAATGTAATCTATGAACATCGATTTATTAAATGAATCCTAGGATGTAATTCAATTTTCTGATTTAATGCCTTGAATGATGGGTTTTAAATTTGACTTTTGCACATGTTTCATGGAGCAGTTTTTAAAATGCATGCAGCATTTACTGTGCAAAGCTAAAAATATGCACTCCATACTGGGGGAAAATCTTTCGATGGGAGTGAAACATTGGAGAACATAGTGCTTTGTAGAAAGCAGAGAACGCTTACAGAGCCAAGTTTGAGTTATTGCATTAATATTGCAAAATGAAACCCGTCTTATCTGTATCGCATTATCCTGATGAGCCTGACATCGTTTTAATGATTTCATTAGGCTGTTTCCGCTTAGTCTATCATCAAGATTTCGGCAGTGCGGTGAATTAGATCTTGCTCCATTTTTATATTGTTACAGACACATGCTTCACTCAGACAGGCCTTGGCTCCTGCCATTTTAAAGAAAATCAGGGCTCTGTGCCAAAGAATGACAGGTACACTGCAGTCAGGCCTATTAGGAACAATTATGGGGATTCCCATAAATGACTTTCAAAATAGGCTATTCGTTTTTCCAGACCTTTCACATATGTGTTTAAATGTGTACTGGGTAGGGGGAAAGCAGAGAGAACAACTCTCCACCCTTTCACTACAATTCGAAAACCGCATGCTCCTTTTCCTGTTTGTCACGATGTAATGTTTGTGACCTGCATTTTCATTGTGCTGAGACTAAAAAATAAATCTAAAATGTTTTGGAACATTTCATACAGCGTACAATCTTTAATTAAGCTACGTGAGAAGAGGAGAAGAGAACATTTGCTAATGCTGTGTACAGAACAAGGTCAACAATATGCACAAACGCAGCCGCACCTTCACACACATACTGTAATTATCACCTTTAATTTACTGCATAAATATATTTATATAGTACGATATTTTTATCCTTTTGCCCTAAACACATGTGGGACCAGGACTTTTGATTGTGCAGAATAACAGAACACAGTTATGAGAGTTATAAAAAACTCCCTTTATTTCTCCATGTAATCTCCTGCTACACTAATGTACTTTCTTAGTGTAGTGTAATTTCTCAGTACGCCAAAGCCATGATCGGACTGTCTGCTTAACTTCTGAAACACCGGCCTCCCAGGAACACCCAAACCTGAGGAAAAGACTGTAATGAGTTCCTATAATGTGCAGGTGGTGTTAGTAAATGATTGTGTGTGTAGTTCCCACAGACAGATGCGTCACTTCTGCAAATTATTCATCGATTTTCAAGGATCAGGCTGATTCACAGGATTCGCTGAACGTTCACAGGAACAACTGCAGTCGGCTCTGAACCATCTCCGCCGCGATCGCCTTTCGTAGACGTACAGCCTGCTTTAAACCTTTTGCACCTTTTGAATGTTTTACTGCTGCTAAATGTCAATTGCTTTCACGCCTTCGTTCATGAGAAATTTCCTCATAAGTCCTGGTTTGACTTAACCGCCCTTTGTATACTCGCAATTTTAGCTACTATTGCTACAGCAAACTAGAGGTTCTAAGTACTTGGAAAGGTTTTGACAGTTGTTTATTTACAGAGGAGGGATAAATCTTGTTGAAGTTGCCAGGACAGTGAGGCACGACATGGAATACAGAAGCCGAGTCCTGAAGACGCATAGCTCTGTCATTGCGCTACGACCTAATTGTTTTCCAGGAGGTTTTTTGCTAATGCATTTTACTGTCTCTAACCATTTCATCACCTATTTAATAGTGTGAGATCTAAATATTTGTTGCCATAGTAACAGTTGTTTATGTGCCTGCGTATACAGGGCATCTTCATGTGGAAATGAAAAATCTTGTCAGAACCTGAACAAGCGAGTCATTTATTTTTGAATGATTTTCATGGAAAGGTTTGGTCTGCCACTGTTGAGTCATGCCTTACAGATCCAATTTGCTTCCAGAAATTGAATTTTGGATGCTCTTTCATTCCTCTTGTCCTACCTTTGTTCAGGAAACAGAGTTGACACTGAGCAGAAAGACAGGACAGGTTTTACTAAAGAGAGAGGTGACAGACTAGAAAGGCACCAGCTCTTTCCAACATTAACTTAGCTTGTTTAGATAATAGTCAGTGATTCTGACCGCAGTTTGGTAAACCTGCAGTGCGACACTCCATTTCACTTCAATCAGAAAGGGAAATGTGAACCACATGAAGAGCGGACGCATTAGTCACGTTCTTGATAAGTGTCTTGGCCGAGCGAACTTGTTCTGCGAGTAGAGATTATTTTCTATCCCTCACATGAGTCAGATACGACTGCTGAAATCTTTTCCAATCTCAGGAATTCTTCCTAAAGAGCTACACACATCTTTCTGAATGTTAAACAACCTTCTCTGTAGGCTATGCCATCTGTGCCGGGTTTCCCTGCCAGCCTAGCTTTCCTGCAGTCCTTTTGCTTGGCAGCTGCTGGCCTCCTCTGCAAACATTTCACCATCTCGGTTCATTCAAACAGCACAAGCTGATATGCGTAATTTACTATAAATGCATTTTAAAAAGTCTGAATCCTCCCCCCAAAAATTTGCAAGTAAGGCATGGCTGCTGCCCTCAAAACCTATAAAAACACAGACGTTGGTTAAGAGCGAATGGAAGAGTGGTTCTCCAAATTTTGGTAAAAACTCATATTCGAAAAGAAAAGTCTAACGAGTCAATCTTGTGCTAGATGTGCACACACCTGTTATGCCACCCAGCTACCACACCCCCTCCCCCCCCCCCACAGTTTTGTTTTACGTAATCCTGAGTTGATCAGTGGGTTTTCCTTGTGTGAGTTTTTTTTATTCCACACATAAAGCAAATTCATTACTGTATATCAGTTTACAGTGACCTTAAATTTTCAAGAAAGTTAGCTTTTTTAATAATAAGATAATAATAAGATTCAATTATTTGTCACATGTACCTTACAGCATAGTGAAATGACTTTTTTACATGTCCCAGTTAGGCAGTTAGGAGGCTGGGGTTAGAGTGCAGGGTCACGCAGGATACCTCGCCCCTGGAGCAGATACAGTTCAGGGTCTTGCTCAAGGGCTCAACAGTGGAAGTCTGGCGGTGCTGGGGTCTGAACCCCCGACCTTCTGATCAGTAACCCAGGGACCCACAACCTTAACCGATTGAGTCACCACTAAATAAAACTACTTGTACATTTGATGTCCATGTCTTCCGAGCCAGCCAGGATTTGAACCTAGAACTTTCTGACGTTTAGTCAGACGCGTTTTATATGTACTGTTCAGTAGCAGCTGTAAAGAGTCATTTCTTCAGATTAGGTCAGCTTTTTTCCCCCTCTCATTAAGAGGCCAGTTCAGTAGCTAGCCTTGCCATCTCACCTCTCCAGGGTCCTGAGCTCGGTTTGCCATCTGCTTGGAGTTTCATGTGGTCTTTAAACATGCGTGTGGGTTTCGTCCAGGGTTCTGCAGCTTCTTCCCAACTCCCACTAAAATAGCGCTGTGATAGATTAAAAGTTAAAAGATGACACACCAAACATGCTGGGAAGCAGGGGGATATTGATTACTGTGCTTTTACCTGGTAAAGTGTGTTTGTGTACCTGAACCAACACTGAGGAGGTCATTTGGATTTCTCTTCCTACACAGGACACACACACACACACACACACACACACGCAAACGCACACGCACACACACACACACACACACACACACACACACACACACACACACACACACACACACATACACAGTATACTGTACCTGCACGAGATTAGCTGTGTGCAGCTGCATAGCCAAGAATAATGTTCAGTGATGACTTTACCATTTCTAATGAAGTGGTCACGTCATGCTTACACTGAAAAAAAAAACAAAAAAACCCACAGACAAATCTCAGTGTTCCCTTTTTTTTTGGGTCTTGTTATTGTAACCTTTCCAAGTCATATGTCTTCTGCGACCACAGCGTATGCAGCCTTCGTACCGAAACTAAATCAAAATGAAATAATCTTACAACCTGAATGTACTCCTGATTCCACACAATGACAAAACCATTCAAAGGGAAGGTCACTTTAGGCAGCAGCTCAGGATATTCGAGATTATTACTCAGTCCTGGTGTCTGAGGAGGCAGAAGAAGTTAGTGTTCTTGCAGTCTGTCCAATATAGTTAATTTTTAAGAAATAGCATTTGGACATATTTGCCTTTAGTTTCTGGATATTTATTTAAAGCAGGTCTAGAGAGGATCCCCAAGATAAAATAATAATAAAAAAATCTATGCATTTGGTGATTATAAGGAGCGTCCACCTTCAGTAGTCTCAGCCAGACACCCAGGTTGTGCCGTGATGACATGAAAAGTGCTTATGTTGATTTTGAGCGGCCATGCCAAATATTTAGAAAGTGAGCTTTGAGGGTCAACATGGGCATCGTGCCAGGCGAGAGCCGCCCCACACAGGGCTTAGAGTGAGGGGAGGTGAGGAGTTTAGCAGTATTAATGCCCTATTAATGCATTCCGGTGTTTTCATTCATACCTACTGTTGGTATGTGGTAGGACTCTGACTATCACAACAGTATTATCCTAGGGGCGTTCAAGTCAAACTGAGACTTATGAAGAAACTGCAATTGACATTTAAAGAAGACTGCAAACACAGTACGGTGATGAGACTCTTAGCCACAGTAAAACATTTGAAAAGTGCAAATATTTTAAAGAAGGACGTCCATGAATGATGATCCTGGCCGAGGTGCCTGTGGGGCCGACTGCAGTCATTCACATGAACATACGTACAGTTGAACGCCATGATCCTTAAAAATTGACAGATAACTTGTCGTCAACTTGTGGAAAAGATAATAATAATAATAATAATAATAATAATAATAATAATAATAAATAGTTACAATTAACTGATTAATCAATCTCTGGCAATAACAAGGTTTATTTGCTCAAACAAGTTTTAAGTGAGTACACATGTTTGAGTTTGTAGAATAAAATTAGCAAGTACTCAAACTAATGACATGCTAATAATGCAGTGCAAGCTCACTGATAATGTTTTTAGGCTATTTATCAGAATGTTATGAGGTTAAATCCCAGCAATCGCACACTGTCCCCTTAACATTAAGTTACTTTAGCAAACAAACAGACAAGCAAACAAGCAATAACCCTCTCGTTTATATAAAGATGTCTTTATATCATTTTAAAAGTATAAGCATCAGCATTATGTACGGTGGCCGAGAAGTGCAAAAGAAAGTAACAAAACTGAAAACAAAATAACAAAAGCAAAAATAAAATAACATTTTTGACTTGTCATTTTTTAGTCATCTTGTTTTTGATTTTTCTTTTTTTTTTGCTTTGGTATTTTATTTTGCACTTCACAGCCACCGTAATTATGTGATGTTTGTAGAAATTATTATAATTTTTTTTTTCTTCTAACGTAATGTTTTGGACATGGATGAGGATTTGATGTACAACATTTTAAATGCATAAAGAGTTCAGAGGCCGACCGAGATTGTGTTGTCGTATAAATACATATACTGCATGTTCTTGTGAAGGAAACTTTTTAAGGACACATCTTTAAATGTCAGTTTTTATACCTGAAAAAAAAATTTTCTTTGGTAATCTGTGATTATGAGCTGCATAAAAATGTATTTCAAATGTCTCTGAAATTAAGTGTATTTCATATATTTTTTTGTTTTAAATAACAAACTGTTTTACTTGAAATGAAAT
This sequence comes from Clarias buthupogon, assembly GCA_030014345.1. NCBI lineage: Eukaryota > Metazoa > Chordata > Actinopteri > Siluriformes > Clariidae > Clarias > Clarias buthupogon. The sequence continues at coordinate 3,433,001 of JAQMYK010000006.1, forward strand.
AGGTTTAAATAGAATAACTTTAGCATGCAAAACCGTACTGAAGTACCCTCCTGTGGTCTAACTGCACCTCTCGAAAAGCTTTCTTCAGCAGAACTGCCGCTGATGAGCATCAGCACCGCTTAGCCTAACAGACACTCTCCCAAGCCTCAGGGGTGCCATAGCGGTGGGCCAGTATTTACCCATCAGTCTTTGGGAGGGACACATGTTTCCTTCATTCCTCAATCAAAATGGTGAAGCCCTGCCCGAACTGTGTTTGTGTTTATGCCCAGGACCCTCGCGAGTCCCTTCTCACCTGAACAGCGTCCGAGCCGATACAGTTTGTAAAAGTTTGAGGAAAATATTTTCATTCGCTCAAACGAGGCATTGGGGGAAAAATAAACACCTGGGTAGAGGTACACAGAACAGTGGAAGTCTAAAGGCCAGAGGCTGAAGTGTTGGATGAGAGATTGGACTTGAAGTGAAATATGGAGCGGGGAGTGTGAGAAGGGTTTAAAGGTCAGGAGGCACTAGTGCTCGCAGGTCGAGGTTACAAGTTAGAAGGCATAAATCAAAGCTGTCCAGTTAATGCCGGGCTTGATCAGTCAGATAGCTTGTGACTTGCGTCAGGGAGAAGAAGTCGCTCTCAATAACGGCGCACTTAGTTGGCAGCCTCGTCTGTCAGACACGGGCACGACTGCCAGAAAGGAAAAGATTTGATTTAGCGTGAGCAATTAAGCTGAGCTCAGTCTAATTGAGTCGTAATCTTTCATCCCGATCAGTTGGGCTGATTTCAGCACGCATCCGGATAAAGAAATATTCATCCCTTTAATATGTGTACAGAGCCATCTGTTTCCAATGAGATGAGAAATGAAATGGCATTCCATCAAAGTACTATCGGGGTCTAATGTCTAACCTAATATGCTAACAAGCTCTCCCATGACACCGCGTTCCATCACAGACTGTGTTAGCGTTGCAGTGCTAGCTCTCGCAGTACAATGCATTAGAATGTACAGTATGTAATATTTTAAGCGTTCTAGAACTTCGATGTAAAGCACATTTCAGTAGTAACTACCTCAGAGCTCTGCAAACACTTATCAGACCTGTGAAAAAACATCAGCAGACTCGGATGGCACTTCAACGCAGGAAAAAATCTAAATGAGGGACGAGTGTGTAATCATTCAGTGGCCGGCGACTATGATCTGCGGTGCATTTCAGCTCCTCTAGCTACATCCTGTCATCGTCCTCCTGCTCACCACAAGAAATGTTGCCCTTCTGGGGGCTATAAAGCATATCAATTCTGTTTTGTTGTAACCTCTGCTGATCCACTTCGCTTAGGTAGACTCCCCCGTTGTGACACTGCTGCTCTGCCTTGCCAGGATCAACAGCGGTTTCAGCTCTGTCTATTGACCTCGGCGTGGCTCCACTCAAGAGGCCAATTTTTGGTTTCTACACCCCTCGTGCTTCTGCCAGTCCTGAAAATGCTCTTCATACTTGTGCAGATCCACCCCCCATTCCTATTCTAAAGCATCTCTCTCTCTCTCTATCATCTTGGTCATTTTCCTCCCTTTCTTCTTTTTATGTCTGCTTTTTGTTCTCTCTCTCTCTTCTGTCCGTTCTGCTCATTGATTTTGTCTGGATCTTAGTTTGCCAAATACAACTTCAAGACATCAATGATACAAAACAATCAACTTTGTATAATAATCTGTATAAGGGTCCATCTGATGGCCTCTCAGTTTCAAACTCCTTTATAACATTTCAACAAAATTCTTAAAAGTCAGGAGACTACGTCATGCAGGGCCTTCTTCAGGTATCTTCCTTCTGTTTGATTATACTGATTAAGTTCAGGTTATCAGGTGCTAATAAAGAGAAACAGTAAGGGAAAAAGGAGATCGGGAGACTCTGGGTCTCTAAAATATATAATTGTTGCTGTTCTCCTCTTATACTGTATATCCAAGCAGCTACATTCATGTTTCTTCTGATGCATTATTCTTATTCTTATTATAAGATTTTTTTCTTGTCTGACTAAAATTTCCAAATTGCAAATCAATGCTGCCCCCATTAAACCCCCTCATGTTCAATATGCAAAAATGGACATTTAAAATTTTACTTTCTTTTATTAGCACAGCTTTTGCACATCAGTAAATGCAGCTCTTTATTTGGTTAGCACTGTTGCCTTGTACCTCCAGGGTCTGGGTTTGATTCCCACCTTGGGGTCTGTGTGCATGGAGTTGGCATGTTCTTCCCGTGCTTGGTGGGTTTCCTCCATGCACTCTGGTTTTCTCCCACGGTCTAAAGACAGGAAGAATTGGCTGATTGGTGTTCCAAATTGCCCATAGTGTGTGAATATTGAATATTGAGGTCATACCATGGTCATGAAAATGTGAATAAACACATTGGCCTCTACGGACAATAGTTGGACTACAGAGGTTCCTGGATGGATTTGCCTATTTTATTTTATTGATTGATTGATTGATTGATTGATTGATTTATCTATAGTTCTTCACGGATTTTACAAGGGAGATGCCATATAAGATGTATTTGTGTAATGACAAGAATATATTCTTATCTTTAAAAAAAAAAAAAAAAAGTTTGTGTTTTTTTTTAACAGGAGTGCACATGGAGTGCAGGAACGGAGATGACTGTGAAGCTTCTTATTGCTTCTAGCTCTCTGTATAACTATTAGTTTATAGTATCTTTGATCAGGCTTAGATAAGTAGTTTAATACATAATTTGTTTACATATTCATAAATACAAAAGACAAAAGACACTGTCTGTGCAAATGGTAATTGTACAGGGTGAGTGAAAAGTAACTAGGCATCAACAACTGGTAATAAAGTCCATATTTCTAATACAAATTTATTGAAACAAATTATAGATTCACTTTATTATCTGTCTATCTCACTATTTATTATCCAAGTCCTCTCCCACAGGAAAAAATCACATGGAGTGAGATCTGGAATTCTTTCAGGCCAGTCGTGTGTCGTCCTAGCCAACGTCCTGGAAAATGCTGATCTAACCACGCACGCACAGTAAGAGCAGAATGGCGTGATGCTCCAGTGATACTACAAGTTCTATAGTCATTATAAATTGCCTGGTGCCTGGTTAATTTTCACCCACCCTGTATATATATATATATATGAATTTACAAAAATGGTAAGAAAGGTGTCTGAGCACTTACTTACTTAGCCTCCCTGTACATTACATACCATCTATATAATCCTGTATAATACACTATACCCTGTTGTGTAAGGATGTACAACACAAAGCATGTTCTAATGCCATTTACATGTTTTCTGTTAGACTAGTTTAGCCTAGGGTGCTCTAAAACCACATCCTAACACTGATCTGAAATGCAAATCCCCAGATTCTTAATTCATGTATGAAGACTGCTAACCTTCCAGAGGAGGTGAACGAGGCGAGGGAGCATCTTCTATGAAACCAGACGTGATTAGAAAAACAGCACCGTGCAGTTGTAGTGCTTCATCTTCACACACACACACACACACACACACACACACACACACACACACACACACACACACACACACACACACACAC
>JAQMYK010000006.1:3451129-3461755 GCA_030014345.1 Clarias buthupogon
ATTTGCCATCTCCACATCATTGCATTCAGTTTTTATTCACAATTTGTTTAGTGTCCCAATGTTTTTGGAATCCGGTTTGTAATACTAAAATATACTGATATTTACAATCACCTTTGGGAAGTTAAAAATATATAAAATCCAAAGGATGTTTTACTTGTCAATACAGCTGTCAACATCTCACCTTTTTGTGCTTTTGTTTTCTTTCAACAATATATCAGCAATATATCATCATCTTTGCATAGCAGGAAGGCAAATAATGAATATTAATAAGCCATTATTACCCCAACAATAACTTCCAGCATGTGTAAACTGGAAGGAACTTCTCATCAATCAGTCATTACAGCATGATACGGTGCAAAACCCATTGTAGTGGAAAAAAGGTCAACAACTGAACAAGTTCAGTTTTTTGTTTAATTCACACTTTAATACACTTTTAATAATCTGTGCATTTTGTCTTATGTCAGAAAGGCATAAGAGGTAAAGGTATTTACAGGTACTCATAAGTGTACATTGGAACTTATAATGAGTGTGTATTGTAAATGTGTGTGCTGTTACTTGAAACTAATCAGGAAAACAAAGATGATGTCAATAACAGCATACTGCTATACTGTGTTTTATTCCTCTTTTACCACTGTGATTTGCCAAGGTTAACATTTAGATTTTTCCTCTTTACTTTAGAAGATATGACTAAAATATTGCTTGTCATGTCAACAAGAAGCTGTGAAGCACAAAAATCTACACACTGTTATGGAGGACTGACACTGGACACTCCTTCTATAAAACTTTGTCCACATGAAACACAACATACAATACAAACAGAAATAGATTTTTAATATAGAAGTCATAGCAAGAACATGGAGGAAAAGGCCAATGCTTAAAGTGTTGGACTGCTGATCAGAAGGTCCCAGGTTTGAGCCCCACTGGCACCGAGCTGCTACTGTTGGGCCCTTGATCCAGGTCATTCATCCTCAACTGCTCAGATACAATCTGGCATTGAGGTGGGAGCCCCAAAAGAAACAGCCAATAAAATGACAGGAATATCTCGAGGGAGGGGAGTATTTGTTACCCGATGCCATATGAACTGATCCTATGCCCCCTATGTGCCTAACGAGTACATTTGTGTTTGCATCATAATTAAAGTTTCCTAGTGGAGCTTAATCAGGAAGTCCTGTAGAATTATCCGATTTCAAGCTGGCTTTAATAAATTTAATTCACTTTAGGATCTGATATTCCTCCATTTTACACTTTCTACATTTTAGGACATTCAAGATTGAAAACAAATACTCTAACTAAGAAGAGGAAGGTTTTGACATTCCTTTAATTCCTTTGAGTTCCTGATTGTGCAGCATGTCACGGGCGTGTTGAGAGAGTCGTGCTTTGATGATGTGTCGAGCTGTCAGGGGTCAGCGCCCCTCCACCTTCCATCTGTGATCATGATCAGGATGCATACCTGCTTTATCCTCCAGCTCGATCAAGATGTCTACTCACACCCGATTCTAGTGACATTTCAATTCGGGTTAGGAAATAGTAATGACAGGTGGCTTCTATAAAAGTAAATACAAGTGAAAACAAAAATTTACTGAGATACGAGCAACTGCTGTCACTGACGTCTCTGTGTTTTATTTTGATTTCCATCTAGCATGGCCTGAATACCCTTACTAAGACTAGTCCACCTTTGACAATAAGTCAGAAAGTGAGTTTAGGAAAAATTTACATGACTACTAGGATTATTTTTACTTTTCCTTTGTACAGTTTCAACAGTTCTTCATTTGGGTTTTAATTTCTGTAAACCCATTTTACATATGTTTTGAGTAATATATGCTTAATTGAGATTTCTTTCAAAGATATGCAAAACAAACCTTATCCCTAGTGCCTGTACCCCGACCCCCAGCCCCAGAGGGAAGACGGTGCAGAAAGGGGAAACAGAGGGTGACATTTGTTAGTTTAAGGGCCCGGCATCAGGTGGCACATTTAAAATGCATCAAACGTATGAAAATTAAGATCGTGTATAGTTCCTCAGCCTTGAGGCAACACGGGCTCCCTCAGGACGGCTGTCCTGCGTTATTACTGCTTCGTAGACAGGCAGGTCTCCGGACTGCGCCGTGCCTTGGAAAAACTGATGGGGCCTGTCATTACCTAGGCTGACTCAGGCACTACCACAGACGCCTCTGGCCCTTGACTCTGATGTCATCACTACAACAGTCCAGCCCATTCATTTTGTTGCCATAAGAACCGCAGAAATTGCGCACTTATTTTTGTTATTATTATTGAATGGGCTGGTGGTGTTGTGTGGTGTAGATACAGTCTTTAGATGCAATGGACTGAGGGCCTCATATATATATTTTAATTTGTCATAAAATGTAATGTGATCTTCAAGTCAAGGGTATTAACAGATAGAATAAGCCTAAAATAATAACACACAAAAAAAATTCACAGATAAAAAGCACTCTGTGTATCCTCATTAAAACATCAGCCCAACCATTCAGTATGGTCGAGGAAACATCGTGATTTGAGCCTGCTTTGCTGCTTCAGGGCCCAGAGATGGGGAAGATGAATTCTCAAGTGTATCAAAAAATTCTTCAGGATAACGTGAGCATCTTTCATGTCTTCACTAAACACAATCATTAAGCATTCAAAATGGTAGTGGAAAAAGTCAGTGAGCCCGTGGAATTGATAACTGGTTGACCCCCCCCCCCCCGCCCTCTTGGCAGCAATAACCTCAACCAGACGCCTAGCTGTGGTGCATCAGACTTCAGTGCATCGTTCAGGAGGAATTTTAGCCCAGTCTACCTTGTTGTGGATTTGCTCCCGTGTTTTTGGGTCATTGTCTTGTTGCATCAACCAACACAAAACCTTTTGCCAAAACTGCTGTGGAGTGTCAATGTGCTCTTTCACAAACTTCAGGTGTCCAAGTAAAAATCTTTTTAGTAAGCAGCGCCTTCCTTTATGGTGTCCTGACATGGACACTCTACTTTATCAATGTTTTACATACTGTAGACTCATTAACACAGATGCTAGTCAGTTGCACATAAATAAATACAGTAAGTCCCCAACATACGAACAAGTTCTGTTCCGAGAGCTCATTCGTAAGTCTAATTTGTTCGAAAGCCTAACGGATATTGAATACGTAGGTACTGGGATACTAACACAATTGACTTTACAGAGTATAAATACTAACATGTTCCATGATCTTGTCCTTGTTCACCAGGAGTTGAGTTCATGTTTAAAGAACAAACAATGTCTGCCATCTTTTCACCTCGCTCCATTCTTCCAATTATTTTCATTTTCTCAACAAGGGAGCGTAGGGATGAAGTGTGGAGCAATGGAAGAAGGTCATGTGGTCTGGTGAGTTCAGATTTAATCTATTCTAGATTGTCAGTGCATCAAGGTAAGATAGGAAGCGCATTAAGCGTTGCACCAATCATGCATACAGTACAAGTCTCTGAAGGCAGTGTTCAGTTGGTCTGGTCTAGGTAATTATGTGGCAGAGTTTTTCATCCCTGATGGCACAGCCATGTTCCAGGACGTGAATTGTGAAAGGTTCTGAGAGCTTGAGGAATCATTTTCACACATGAACTGGTCACAACATTGTGCAGGCAAAATGAATATTATTGTATGTGACTGTTTCTTGGACCGACAATACATCTGACAATTGTAATGTTACAAGAATTCTACCTCTAACACCTTCTGTTGTGTTGTATGGTCGTGTCCTGATGTGTTAGTGAAGAAAATCTTTATTTAAGCAAATTGAGTGTACTACTGTATTTCATGACTGTTTCACTTATGTTGATTATGTTAACATGACAGTACTATTATTTAGTTGTATATTTCATCACAGAGCTTACCGGCTAGTTTGTGATACCAAAATCTACACTAAAGACGCTCGGTTTTACCCTTAAATAAGTTATAACATTTGAGTCCTTTCTCTCAAAGCAGGAAAGAAACATTACCTAAAGCTTACATGCTCAAGCTACGTTGCCTTCCTATTAAGCTGTGCATTAACAACAAGGCCCTACATTTGAAGCTTTAAATGGTTAAGCTGGCATGCCTTGCTGATCTCCTGAAACAGAATAGCCGATTGTGAGACATTCAATATGTTGAGTCTGGCCTACAGAGAATCGCCAGGATCACGTGCTGCCTGGTGACAAGATTTTTATTTATCTCATTACCTTCAACCTTGGACTAGACTTTCAGCAACATTAATAATGAAAAGTTTCTGAATCTACATTTGAGCTGTTTGGGGAAAAAAGGGTAAAATAAACCTATATTCTGTAGTTCATAATTTTACAATCTGAATGTGCTAAAATAATCAGTGTTCATTTTTTGCTCATTTTCATAAAAGTCTAATAATTTTAGAGCTGACTGTGGATATGGTAGGAAATGTCAATTAAGCCTGTCAGCAAGCTCAAAGCCAAGGTGGATTTGGGTGGAGATTTAGTGTGGCTGTAAATTGCACTTGCCTTTCTTTGAGTCATTGGTCATTTTTTACCTTTTCACCTCCAGTGTTAGATGACGTCCCCATCAAGCGTTCCAGGGGTCACCAGCCAGACCCTGTCATCACGGTGTTCTCTGTATTTACACACACACACACACACACACACACACACACACTGCAAACATATGTCCAACCTTAGCTTTTCATTACATAGAAAAAGTCTGGCTTCTGTCACTTCATCGAGGGCTTGAAGAACAAGAACATGACAACAAACCATCATCTCGTAACACATTCTATCAATCAGTAAAGGACTTTCCTCAAGCGGACAAAACCTGATGTGTTACAAACTTGTTGTCCAAATAAAGTCCACAAGAGATTTGCATCTGGCTACAGTATGTTCTAGCAGCAGTTACTGAATGTAGCACTGAAATGAAGCACCGCTAATAAATGTTGGATGAAACTCTGAAAAATATCCCAGGCAACCTGCTGAAGTATATGAACAACAATGCCAAGGTATGCAAGACTGAGCTCAGAAACACAAGCCTTGGCTTCTCTTAATGAACACAGCTTGACATATTGCAGTAAGAGCGGTATTCGTTTTCACTCTTGAGGTCATAGACACGGGTGAGTTAACAAACTAAAACTAATGAAAAAATCACACCTGCTGAAAGTTCCATCTTCATCAGTTCACAGTCCACGATGCAGGTCTTAATGACAAAAACAAGAGATTGAAGTCCACTTGAAGGTTGCAGAGCTTTAGCATTGTCCTGCCTCTTAAAAAACGTCTTAAAAGAAATGCTGTTCCAAAAGGGAGTTTAGTGTTGGGTCGTTTCCTCAGCTGGATTAGGTTGGGAAAAATATGACTCTCAAGTTACCCTGGTCTGATGTTTAGGTAACAAGGCGGTATTAGTGACAGTTATGGTCTAGCCTTAAGCAGGTCTGAGTTAAGGATAAATGTCTGGACGAAGGCTGGGTTACACAATAAATTCTCAGGTATGACAGATTTTAGTGAATACTGGAAGAAAGTAGTGGCCTTCTTGTGTAATGCAACTGTAATGCTGTCCGTTCTCTTTATGGTCCGACATAAACCTGCAAGAATATTGCTCATTACTGCTTACTTTCAATAATGATCCGGGACTGTTTTTGCAGTCACTGTTCTTTTCCGTACAGTATATAGCCTGATTTATGAAAGTCAGAATTTATAAGTGGAGACGTAGAGAAAAGAAAAAGGACACAATTAAATTTCTGAAGCTTTTTAGAAAATAAGACAGTCATGTAAAGTAAGTTCTGAAACATGTTAAATCAATTAACTTTTCAGAGAATGTCAGAGGTAGAGGAAGTCAAAAACACAACATATTTTTCTCACATGACTTAAAGAACTCATCACATATAATCGTATGTAGTGTTCTTATTCCTCTAAGCTATTTTTAATGCATTTTCTATTGTTGTTGTTCTATATATAGTAAATGACCTGTGTAAGAAAATGAGCCAGTCATGCACAGAGCCTCTTTATCCTTAGACCTATACTCCTTACTGTGGCTCTGTGTACTGAGGCATAGAGAATACTGTTCTTCAAGCACGGCTGACGGGCCGAGAGTGGTTCAGGTTTCAGTGTTACTACGGCCGTGACTGTGTTACGGAGCTGTCTGCGGTTTCTGTTAGGCCACGAGGCCTGTCTGTGCTAAGTATTATGATTGCCACACAGTGCTAACTTTCGTGTAACCCCAAGTCGCTGCTATAAAAAAGGACAGTGTTCTTAACTGAAATGGTAATGTGAAGGTTAAGAAAAGACACAATTTTTTCCAAATTTTAAGGGGAAAGTAAGGAAAAAGGAAGAGCAAAAACACTCAGAGTGTTATTACTGCTAATGAAAACAGAGCTAGAGCAGAAATCTGGTTAATGACTGTTATATGAGGGAAATTCACATATAATATCTATCAACAATTACATTATAGAAGATGAGTAATATATACTAAAGGTCTAGGCTTAGGTTATCCTGAGAACCAGTTTCTGTTCCAATTATTGATACTGACATCAGAGCTCGGAGCGATGTCTATATCAGGACTAAACAAGACATTTGCCTTCAGAACCTCAGATGCAAGATGGACGACGTTCTTGTTGTGTACCATGTACAAGTGCAAGATCAACCTACGTCTGTCTGGCTATGGTAGCTCAGCGGGTTAAGACCCTAGGTTCCTGATCAGAAGGGCAGTGGTTCAAGCCCCAGCTCCACTTATAAAAGTTGCCAATGTTGGACCCTTGTGGAAGGCACTTAATCCTGTCTGCTTCAGGGATACTGTATCATTGCTGACCATGTGCTCAGACCCAATCTTTCTACCTGGAATATGAGAAGAAACACTTCTGTCCACTGTAATGTATATGTGACAAATAAAACCTTTGTTACGATAACACATGGTGTATAATATGATAACGTGGGTTCTCAAGTGGTAAAGGTGAAAACCTATCATCTTGAGAAATCATGAATTTGAAGCTCAATCTCTATCAGGATTTTAAGATTGATATTAATCACAGTGATCGGGGCCCATCATGAGCAGTAGCCTTCCATCGAAGGCTTGTAAGATCATGCAAATATTCTCTTTGTGTGCTGATCAGAGTTCACCCAAAAAAATTTTTATAAGGTAATTTGAATATGGCAGTATCAGATAAGAAGATGAACTTTACGGACAAAATTATTTGGCCAAACTGAATTACTAAATTCAGGTGTTTCAATCAACCAGGCCCCATATTTCCAGTGAAGGGCAATCTTAATGCTTCAGCATACCAAGACATGTTGGACAATGCTTCGTTTCCAACTTTGTGGCAACAGCCTTTTTCTATTCAAACATGACTGTGCACCAGTGCACAAAGCAAGGTCTATAAAGACATGGTTTGATGAGCTTGGTGTGACAGAACTTGACTGGCCCTAACACAGAGCCCTGACCTCAACTCCATCCAGCACTTTTGGGAAGAACTGGAATGGAGATTGTGAGACAGACTTTCTCGTCCAACATCAGAATGAATGACGCTCAAATTCCCCAAAATCATGTTGAATTCAAGAAGAGAGGAAGCTGCAAAAGTTGGACAGACTCCATATTGAAGTATATGTATGTGGATACAGGCAGCACGGTGGTGTAGTGGTTAGCACTGTCGTCCAGGTTCGATTCCTGGCCAGGCTCAATTCCCGTCTCTGTATGCATGTTCTCCCTGTGCTTGGTGGGTTTCCTCCCACAGTTCAAAGATATGCAGGTTTGGCTAAATACTTTGTCCATACAGTGTAGATTTAGTAGCCTTATAATCAAATACTTACAATTACGGTTTTATATATTGAATATATATAATGCATTTCCATGGCTTCAAATTCTTATTGCTTATTCTTACTACTGTCAAATTTGTCTTGATCTCCTAAAAGTGTAGGAAGTGAGCACTGTAAACAAGGAGACTTTAGCAGATAAATAATGAAGAATAAATATTTGTAGTGTCCAGTCTAACATTTTCACTCTGTCCAGTTGATCTGAAGAACAGTTCCTCTGTGCAGGGGTCCTGCCACCTCCCTAGATTAAAATAAATAGCAGCGGTGCTAATGTTTACACAGGGCTGGACTTTTTTTTCGGCTTCACGGCTAATCTGTACATTAGAGCTTGTGGTGAGTGTGTGTTTAGAACATAGCTACATGAAAAATGGTAGTGCTTATGAACCAAAAAGTTCACCAATCAGATCCTTTCTAGCCTAGTGCTTTTATTCAGTTATGTGCATTTACATTAACAGGCCTCAATTGGCTGGTAAAGTCTTCAAACATTAGAGAATAAACTCATGTTTGAGGACCACAGTGATCCTTTGAGATTAATAGGTGGTGATCTCAGCAAAATCTATCTCAAATGCTCTGAGTAAAATGTTGACTGAATTCTCTATCATGCTGTGCTGAGTGAGGAAAACATTTTCTCTATGTCAGATGGTACAGTCAAGATCATCTAACTATAGACATGTGATTAATGCAAATTAACATGATCTGGGCTTGTGAGAAAAAAAAAGTGTGTCTAAGGTAATACAGTATTTTGTCTGTCTATTAGGATTCTTCATTTACATTCTCTCTTGTGCCTTCGCCCATGACCAGAACACCAGCTAAAACTCCCCCTTATTGTAAACATTGACTTAACATGAGGTCTTTCATACAGTATCTGATTCATATGACTGTTCAAATCAAACCGGGACTTTTCACTGTGCAGAATAACAGAACACACTTATAGAACTCGCTTTATGTCCCTATATAATCTCCTGCTACACTAATGCACTTATCCCAGTGTTTCACTAGTGCTCAGATACCATCAGGGTAGAAAGTTTTCTCAGTAAACCAGAGCTTGCTTCACATCTGAAATACTGGCCTCCCAGGGACTCCTTTAATGGCCCAAACATGTAGAAATGTTTTGGAGCAAGTTCAGGACAAGTTCATAACTCCTGGATGAGTTCCTGTAATGTGCAAGTGGTGAATGATGTGTGTACAGTTTCCACACACAGACAAGTTATTTGTCGATTTTCTAAGCTCAGGCGTTCTCGCTCTCTGAATATTCACAGGAATGACTGCAGTGAGCCCGAGCCACCTCAGCCGGGATCATCACACACACACACACGTACAGCCTTCTTTAAAACATTCAAATGTTGTACTTTAAGATCCGTACTCATCACCGTACTGCGCTTGACTTCTTTTGCAAATGTCATGCAGTTTAAGCATTTCACTGCATATCGTACTGTGTATGACTGTGTGAATTTGTATATTGAAATGGAGGTATATATATATGAGGTATATGGTTATTAAAGGTGATGGTTAGGGAAAAAGTGTGTACTCTGTTGCTGTCCCTAATGTTAATACCAGAGATTTGGGTCAGAACAGGAATTTAGTGAGTTTAGTGTTATATTGTCTGTCAAAGATATGTTCTTACTTATACAGTTCTGGCTTTATTTATTTATGTTCAAGTATTTGGTATTTGCCTGATACATCTTTAAGTCATTGTGTGTGGCTGGGGGCCTTATCCTTGCGTTAAAAAAAAGTAAAAAAAGAAGAGAATGGCTCCTGTGAGAAACAGCACTACATACTCTCAACCACAAACAGAGTAATTAAGTTAAAGTGCTGCATTCACCTACTAAACATAATGTGCTCTACAATCTAAAGCAATTAAGCGCAAAAATTGCCTTCGTTCAGGAAACTCATCTCAAACCAGCAGACCATCTCAAAAATTTGTAAAGGGTGGGTAGGTCAGCTCTCTACCCCTCTCATGCTCAAGTAATCTCATGGTTTAGCTATCCTTAAAAACAAATCCGTCTCGTTCTCAGTGTCCATTGTAACGGTGAACACTAACATCCACACTAACATCCACATTGTTATTTTCTCTTAAAAATGTCTATGGCTTTAACAGGGACAACACATTTTTAAAAATGTTATTTATTTGCTTGGATTTCCTGACATATAACGACTCACCTTCATTATGTTTTGCACTTACGGTCTCCTACAAATAAAAAAACTTAAGATACTGTATCGTGTCACAGGAGGGATGCAAATCTTAGTTGAGAGGAGAAATAGTATCACCAGGGAGATGTCACACTGGAAAAGAGGACATCTCTCTCTCCAGAAATGTGTCAAAATCCAGTTTAAAGGCAATGGACTTACCAGACCCAGATTAAAAAAAAAAAAAATTTCAAAGGCTTACTTTAAGCTCTTGGCTATTAAGGAAGCATCTAAAGAATTGCAAAACACATGGTATCATTATGGTATACTGACCATATTTGACAGTTACCCAATTTAATAACCTCCATGGCATAACCATAAATCCTCTTGTCATTAATGACCAGTTCAGTTCTCTTTACACCGCTGATCAATTCTTTACTTGAATTAAATATTTCCCTCCATCAAGACTGATTTTGCATTTACACTGGAGGATCCTTTCACTTTAGAGTAACTTACTGTAAGAGCACTCTAATGCCCTGACCTAGCCCTGATGGTCCCCCATAAGGATATATATATATAAAAAAAAAAAATAAATAAATAAATAAAAAAACTTGTTTCATGAATATTTAAAATGTATTACACTTCCCCTTACTCCACATTAGACTACTATCTCCATTATCCTTCATTCATTCATCTTCTATACCGCTTTATCCTGTATTCAGGGTCGCGGGGGGCCTGGAGCCTATCCCAGGAA
>JAQMYK010000006.1:3479304-3492256 GCA_030014345.1 Clarias buthupogon
CCCTCATGTTTGTGTTTCCTTCTGGCTCTCCCTTTTAGTTATGCTGTCATAGTTAGTCCTGCCGGAGTCTCTGCTTACACTCTGAACTACATATACATTCACCGTATACATTATGTGACTGTGACCATACCTAACTACCATCTCTCCTCTTCTGCTCTCCCCTCTCCTGTTCCCTCTCCCCCTATCTCTCTTTCCCTTACCCTGTTGAGCTGCACATGTTCTTCCTGAGCTGCCAGTGATCCAGATCCCCTCTGCCCTCTGGAGCTGTCTGACTCGTCCTGGTGTCCCGCTTCTGGTTGGAGATCTCGTCACATGGTTCCCCCGTGTGGTCTGCCTGGGATGCGTGTGGTGACTGGGGACGGTTCCACTTTACCACGAAGACGGTCCTGCCCTCAGATGATGCAGACAGCCTCTGAGGCCGTGTGACTGCAGTCCCTTGATAGTACAGGACCAGAATTTTCTACAGTTTACCTGACCGAATTAGACTCCATATTAACTTAAACACATCTCCTGTTATACTGAACTTCCAGCCTCCTAACACACAGTATGATGCAGATCAATCCCTGCTATCCGTTATCACCCAAATGAGGATGGGTTCCCTGTTGAGTCTGGTTCCTCCCAAGGTTTCTTTCTATTACCATCTCAGGGAGTTTTTCCCTCAGCACCGTCGCCCTCGGCTCGCTCATCAGGGACAATCTGATCATTTTGATTCATACACATTCACATTTTATATAAACTTTCATCATTTTAATTGTATAAAGCTGCTTTGCAACAATGTCAATTGTTTAAAGCGCTATACAATTAAAATTTAACTGAATTGAATTAACAACATTTTTTTTACAAAATAAGTACTTATACGTATATTAATATTAACACTTTGGTCCAATATATCCTCCATTTACACATAGGTTATAGTTAACAAAACTATAAAAATTGTGAACCATTATATTTATTAAATGCTGGTGCCAATGAAGTCTTTGAGTTTTTTTTCTTACAGTTTATTACAGTTCCAAGAATGGAAAGTCCAGTTGATAGTCCAATAACAACAATGGCCTTTAATTCATTTTGGTGTCCATGGTAGCACTGTTGTGTGATTGAATGTTGCGAGTCTGGCCGACGGTTGCAGAGTTTGGAGTCGTTACGAGGTGCCAATCAAAACACGGCCTTTAGTCGCCATAGAACCATTCCCATAACACCGTGCCTGAATCGGTTATGGCAGGACAGGGCCAGCAAGAATATAGACAGAAAGTAGGAGTGAGACAGACAGAGACAGAGATTGTTTCAGATTAAAATTGAGGTTAAAAGAGGCAGAAGTCATACCTATCCTTACCTCATTGCTTCCTGTGTAAGTAAAAGTAAGCTAGGTTTTTTTTTTTTTTTCTCTGATGACTTTATAAATAAATATTTTTGCTATAGCGGTTTGGTTTGCGTTTTCCATTTATTTGACCAAGACTATAAAAAAAGCACACAGACCCAGTGTCAGTGCCATCAGTGACAGAGCATTTTAGGTCTTGGATGATGATGATGATGATGTTGGTAAGCAATGATCTCATCTTCAACTTGGACATGCACGCATGCACACATACACACAACACACACACACACCAGTGCTCGGGTGCCACATCAGCCCAAGCTGACCTTAAGTTTTCTTTTGATCTGCTTTAATTGGCAGATGTCATCAGAATATATAGAGGGGAAACACTTACCAGTAGGGAGTGGACACACACACACACACACACACACACACACACACACACACACACACACGTTCGAGTCTCCCTGTTGTTCAACCATAAATATAAAGTTGTTGGGATGAATATGATTTTGCTGATGAAGCTATTTATTGAATCGTGTTCAGCTTCCATGTAACTCAAAACTGAAATATTTTCCTTCTCTAATGTTACACTTCCAGTTTTCCTGTGACCAAAGGAAAATGCAAATACAGAGGTTTGTTATTAATTCTGTTTCGTTTATTTATTAATTTTTGTCATTTCGGGCAGGTGTGCCCGGGGCAGCTATGGTTCTAGGTTGAAGACACGAGGCTTCGGGTTCGAGCCCCGCGGTAAGTGGGTTGCCACACCACGTACTCCCCTGCCACTGCATGCCGAGTCGGTCCCAAGCCCAGTTAGAAAATGGGAGGGGTGCGTCATGAATGGCATCTGGTGTAAAACCAGTGCCGAGTTGTTTGTGTGAATCGAGTGGTCTGCGTGGCGACCTCTTGACGGGAGAAAAGAAAGTTTATTTATTTTTTAATTAACTTGTGTTTTATCATTTTAATTAAGTATTTAAAAATTAGCATTTTTTTGTTTATAGAAAAGTTCAATTTCTGCGATTGAAGTCACGA
Organism: Clarias buthupogon; assembly: GCA_030014345.1. Classification (NCBI taxonomy): domain Eukaryota; kingdom Metazoa; phylum Chordata; class Actinopteri; order Siluriformes; family Clariidae; genus Clarias; species Clarias buthupogon. Next base: position 3,481,649 of record JAQMYK010000006.1, read on the forward strand.
ACAAAGCTACACACTTCATGGTGCAGTGAAGCTGAAATTGTGTCACCTGATGTACGTTAATGAGGCGTCAGCTACAACAGCATGAGCACGGGTTGGTCTGAAATGAGGAAGGAGTGTGGGAGTCTGCTATGTTTTCACAGACACACGCTAAGCAGAGCGTGGTTTAAACATTCGTTTGAGTGTAATAATCTCACATTCGAACTCTATTTATTTTCACAGCTCCACACTACGTGTTTGCTTTCACTCAGCTCAGTGGTTGGCGTATTACAATAGCCCAGAAGGGCCAATTAATTACGCTCATTAGGCCAATGGCAATCAAATGAGGCTTATTATACCAAATTAGATCAAATAGAGAGAAGCGGGACACGGGTGTATGTGCTGGAGCAAGTGGAGGTGGGGAGGTCTTAAATGCACATAAACAACTCCATTGGAGGAACGTTTATTCCTGTGGAGTTGCTCTGCACAGGATTGGCTATAAAATCTGTCTGTGTTTTAACACATTTAATGAATGGATCAAACAATGTTACTAGATGGTTGTTAATTATATCATTAAGCACTGGGACACAGACCACACTTCCCTTATTGTAACAGACAGGTAAATATTAAGCCTTTCTAGTCAACAATCTTTACACCCCTAGTAAAAACTGAAGCATTTAAACCCCATGTTTATTTGTACATAATAGAAGTTGATCAAATTTGCAGACTCGCTCTTATCAGCTGTTTGCTGTTTTATAAATACTGTTGCTACTCACTCTGTAGGTGGCACGGTGGTGTAGGAGTCGCCTTGCACCTCCAGAGCTCAGGTTCGATTCTTGGCTGGGTTCGATTCCTATCTCTGTGTGAGTTTGCATGTTCTCCCTGTGCCTCGTGGGTTTCCTCCTATAGTCCAAAGACCTGCAGAGTAGACTAATTGCCATTTCCAAATTGTCCAAACTCTACGTAGTGTGTGTATACAGTATGTGTGTCTGTGATGTATTGGCACCCTGTCCAGGGTGTACCCCGGCTTATGCCCTAAATCTCCTGGGATAGGCTCCAGGCCCTTGCAACCCAATATGCAGGATGAAGTGGTATAGACAATGAGACTCTTTGGCGAATCTAGCTTGCACTGATTAGTCCAGTCTCTTTTAAGGAGTTTTTGTTCACACTGGCATCCCTTTCTCCTTTTAATTTTTTTTTATCTCAGGATCTTCTTTATTTTAGTTCACACCCATGCAGGAGGGGAGCAAAGGCCAGCGCAAAGGCCAGCTCATTCTGTCTGATATCAGAGAAAAGCCAGTGGAGCTCATACCACTTAAAAAAGTCAATGCTGGCCACAATAGAAAGGCTCAGAACATCCAGAACACCACAGTCCACAGTATCCAGCAGGCAATGAGCCCAAGGCCTTCGACCTGGCCTCCAAACTTCCCAGACCACAAACTGATCGACCATCCATGGGATGTGCTTGACAAACAAGTCCAATCCACAGAATACCAATCAGACAACCCACAGCACCCAAAAGATCTGTTGCTAACATTCAAGTATCAGATACCACAGCACATCCCCAGAGGCCCTGCGGAAGGGGTGCCCCAAGGGGCCAGAGCTACTCCAATGGCACACAGGGAACTCAAAAGTTAGGTGGTTTTAATATTAATGAATTTAATGTTTTGGCTGATTGGTGTATATATGATTGCTTTATATAAAGGGCATTGGTGGCTCAGCAGGTTAAGGCTCTGGGTTGGTATTCAGTAGATCAGTGGTTCAAACCCCGGCTCCACCAAAATGACACTGTTAGACCCTTGAGGTTAAGCTCCAGGGGCACTGTGTCATGGTTGACCCTGCACTCTGGATCCAACTTTCTAACAAGCTAGAATATGTGAAGACTTTCTCAGGGAAAGGCAGGGTACACACTGGAAAAGGTGCCCACACCCGTCATAGAGCGCAGGGAAACAAACCCGCCCAGTTATACTCTAAAGGCAATTTGGAAACACAGATCATCCTACACCATTGGCCTGTAGGAAGAAACCAGTGTACAGAGAGGAAACTCACCAAGCACAGGGAGACTCAAATACCTACTAGAGGAGAGATTGGAAACCCAAACCTGGATGTACGAGGCAAGAATACTGCATACGTTCTTTCTCTCTCTCTCTCTCTCTCTCTCCCTCATACACTCCCCCTTACAGAAGATCTCTGTCTGTCAGATTGAACTGAAGTGTCAGAGAGATTGAGTAGCCCCATGGCACTGGCGTCAAAATAAAGCTGGCACTCTTTCCAAAACATGTCATATATTTTCATTTCCTTCAGATCATCTAGACCCAATCAATCACAGCAAGCACATGTTTACATGTATGTCAAACATAGTAAAAAATAAATCACTGGTGGAGTGTGAAAATTTTTGGCTTACAGGTATGTTAGGTAAAAAAAATGATCACTGACCTCCATCCATCTAGAGCAGGGGTCTCCAACTGTTTTTGCACCATGGACAAGTTTTAGTTTAAGACAATTTTCCATGGACCGGACATTGCACCCTTAATAAAGTTCATAATAAATAAGACATACCATAACACAAAATCAGTTTGAGCCCTGAGCTAGTTTCCTGTGATGAGACAGTCCCATTTATTAGTGATGTGAGACAATGTCGCTCTGTAATTTAGTTTTCATTACAGACAACCTCGTTTCACAAACATAGATTGTTGAAAATGTTTATCAGTGCTTTTATAGTGATCTTGGGATATTCTACCCTGATTTTAATCCAGAACGTTGGCAGATTTGACGTTGTCTCCAACATTAAGCCCTAAAAGTCCGGCTCTATTATACAGGCTCAGAGCATGTGAATCACCTGTTGCAATAAACCCATAATTAAGGTAAGATTACAATCAGTCATTAATCGTCAAATGTAAATTAATGCACAGTGAAATTCTTTATTTTTCACATATCCAGCTTTGTTAATAAGCTGGGGTCAGAGTACAGGGGTCAGCCATAATAAGGCACACTGGAGCAGACAGTGTTAAGGGCCCTGATCAAGTGAACTCTTGTCATTTTCTTTTAAATTCAGCTCTCTTCTCTTTTATTCCCTTTTTCCAGATATGTTTGTTTTTAGTAATTTTAGCTGAAGTTATCTTGTGACACTACATTAATTTCATTGGTCATCAAAAAACCAATACAGTGAGAAGTGTGGGAAAGAGATTCAGACTATAAGTGAATGGGGAATGATCTGATCATTTTTCAAAGTAAAACATTCTGCAGACTCTGGCAGTCAATAAAATGAAAATAAAACAAAACTATGTATTTTAAAATTGTCTGTGACCTGGTATTGGTCTACGGCCGAGAGCCAGGCTCTAGATGATTTGGTACTGGCAAATCCTTCACACGACAAAAGAAATTCGTTTGAATTTGAAAAGAATGAATAATATACAGTAAGGTGTATGCACAAAGTAAGTAAAGGCCATTTTTGGCAAATCCCATTACCCAGCAGGGATTTGCTCCCTCTTGTGGGCCTAAGACTAAACTGCAAGACTGGTTGCACTTTGTGGCCATCGTGCATGAGGAATTTGGTTTAACATGCATGTCTTGGCTCTACAGTGAACACCACAATGAATACGCTCATGATGTCTGTGACATATACTACAGTTAGCAAGGGTGTTGAGACATACAGCTGCTTTTCCAGGACAACACTCTGTCTCTTTCTGCAGTGCATGTATATGGATTAATATTTTGCTATGAACAACAGTTTGAAAGTATTGTATATTAAATATGCTGCTAAACGACTAGGTACTGTATGGCAATCTTTTATGTCTGGCCACCTCACTGAAATATGTGCCTTACTGTAGGTCCTAAGAATGAACTGACAAAGCCGAGGTTAGGGAGTGAGACACAAAAATAACTTAGTCCAGAAACAGGCTGGTTGGAAAACCTTCTTTTTCTTCTAGAGATGGATCAGTCTGATTATTTCCCACAAGCTATGTAGAGGATAATCACTCGTCTAGGATGAAGCCTTCCAGGACTCCCATACTGCAGCTCACACTCGATAAAAAAAAAGTCAGTTCTTCATTCCTTATTTCTCATCCAGTCCAACTGAGTCACTGCAATCTGCTGGAGAAATTGTGTGGCTGCGTTAATTGCGATTGGTGTTAAGTGGGGCCTGAGCAATTTTGCCCTTTTAGAGTGCATGTGCCCCTCTATTACTCACTGCCATGAGTCAACGGGACTTAATTGGCAAGACTTCACGTCACATGGGAAGAAGAAGTGTTTGTGATATTGACGAGTTCTGTGGGTCTGTTGAGGCCATGCTCCGCTACACTGGTGGTCCGTTCTCTCAAATTCCAAAGCCAAGATCAGGTTCCACATACAGATCAGGATATTAAACATATAGGTGTAACTAAATGTGACTGCACGATCAAAATAAAAGTTTTAAAATGTGTTATTTTATCATTTTAAAATAGATTTTTGGGAAAATGATGAGCAGCTTGTTTTTTTTTTTATATATAAGACACCGAGCATTGGAGAAGCTGTAACGTGGTGATGCTGAGTTTCTGATGTTAACAAAAGCAAACGCACTTATCTTTGGCAAAAACGTAACAGAAAAAGTCTAGAGCTGACCTCAATTAAAAAAGGGAGTAGAAAGAGAATAAAGTTAGTCACTGTGCTTGTGCCATAGATGTATATGAGCTGGCATGTTTTTGGAAAAAGGAAAGTCAAAACAAAACAGCGATCACCTCACTTAATTACAAATTAGTTACAGTACCAAGGGAATTATTAATTAACTAATCAAACACCCATTGGCGCTACCTCACTGGCGTCTGAAGGCCTGCGACCCTGTCTCCAAGGGTAACAGCAGTCAGGGATATGTAAATTGGAATAAATTGGAAGGTTAAAAACTGTGTTATTTTATTTTGAGTGAAAACAGTCTCGCCGGGGAAGCATCACTAGATTCCGCTCGCCGTCGCCGAAAGCAAGTCGAATAATTTCTGCTCATTATAGAGCAGGTAGGCATGAAATTCTTTCCACCCGTCAAACTGGGTATGGTTCTTTAAAAAACAAGATCCCACCCAAACACACACACACACACCCACACACACACATATAGCTTGCAGAGAAGGTTTTAAATGGTGCAGCACCCCTTCTTGCCCTCCCACCCCCTCCGCATTCACTTGTCCATCAGGCGCTCGTATATCACAGTTTTCTCCATTCAAGCCAGATTTATAAGGTGTGTGATACGGTTTAGTATGTGTGCAGGTTGTTCCCATAACCACGTCATGACAACCCGAGCATGGCCACATGCAAAACTAAATCTATCTATCCTTATATATCCTTATAAGAAACAAAAGTACACTATAAGTACACCACTTTTTTCAAGTGGATGAAAACTTTCTCCATATGTAGTGTGTTATTTTATCAATTTGATCTCCTTCTTCTTCTTCTTCTTCTTCTTCTTTATGTATTAAATCCAAGCACCAATATATGAGAAAAGTTAAAACCAAATCTGTTTTGCATTCAAAATCACCTCGAAACTGGTATTTAAAACTGAAAATGACCTTAGCAGCTCTATAGCTCTGAGTAACCCGTCAAAACATGAAAAGACACAAAAACGTGATTATGGTGCCCAAAAATGTTAAGGTGATTTACTACCATGATCGTTTTTATATCCGTAAAATATCGTGGGCTGTTTATTCCTCTTCTATTATTATTATTATTATTATTATTATTATTAAAAAAAGTGTATAATTTGTATTGAATTATTAACATATTGGTTATGATATGGTTCTTTGAGAAAAGATATTAGTAGAAGATTTGCACGCACAGGGCTGAGAGAGAGAGCGAGTGCCAATCATCATACAGTTACGTACTTATGCACATAAACTGATTATATCATCATATAATGTTAGTCATATTAGCACATGTCTGCAGCTTTGCTTATACTCAGTGCAGTAGTGATGAGAATCGTCAACCTTCTTGGTGAGTCAGTTCATTTGGTTCAGCTCACAGATAATGAATAAATAAGCTTCCATATGACTCACTGGATAAAAAAATAAATAAAAATGGAGCAGCAATTTTTGGATTTTCAGGTTTCTGTGTTTCAGGTTTGCCTCCTCGCTGTTATTTAAGCTCCTAGATTTGCTGCATTAATTATCATGCACCTGTTGCTTTACTGTTCTACTGTATGTATTTAACTTTTATTTTACTTCTACAGTATGTTGTTTTGCTGTTCTGCTTTGTTTATGTTATAAGCCTCGCACCTCCAGGATCCGGGTTTGATTTCCGCTTCGGGTCTGTGTGCACGGAGCTTGCATGTTCTCCCAGTGCTTGGTGGGTTTCCTCCTTCTATGGTCCAAAAACATGGAGATTCTGCTTATTGGAGATCCCAATTTGCAGTATTGAATTATTAAATAATCTGTGTTTGTTTTATTTATTTATCAACTCAAAATTATAAAAATAAAAATAAAAAAAAACTTAAATTATTAAATTCCCTACGGACATAAATTATTTTTTGCAAATAAATAATGGCACAGGTCCGTATTGTGATTTACATTTTTATGCCATCGATTGTGCAGCACTAAATTAAATCTACGTGTATAATTACACTGTGTCTCCCTCACTTTGTTACATGACAGAATGGACAGAAAACAAGCAAACTTTATTGAATAGGTCCCGGTGGATTTTTCTTAGAGGAGTTGTGACTGCACAGGCAGTTGCTTCGTGATCCTGTGTAAGTGGTAAGAATGTGTAAGTTAGGAGAGAGTTGTGGCAAACCATGTCCAGGGTGAGGATGCTTCTTGTACCACACATTAAAGGCACAGAAGTGTTGAAGGTTAGAGAGTCAAAGCAACAAGCAGCTCAGCTCTTCACACAGCTGGACAGCCATGCCCCAGGCTCTCTGCTAGGCCTGAGCTAAACCCTGTTAGCCTTGTGATTTAACCAGAGGATCATCTCTCCAGAACATCATGCCTTCGCCGCACACCAGGTTTATTATGGTTCCTCTGCACCCTACATTTGAAAGTGATTCCTGGATCCTAGATTTGTTGGTAACTGAACCTCATGCCTGCACTGCACACAATTTCCACTGAAATCATATCAGGCTCTGCATCCTAGCTTTTCTAATACCATCTGTGCTCCACAACCTTCAGAAGCATCATGCCTGCCATGCACCACAGCCTCGCTGACATCATATGTGTTCTGCACGTTAGGTTTAAGAGCATGCCATGTTTTGGGGACATTATGCCTGCAGCACACTATTGTGCTTGCTACGCACCCTGGCCACAATGATATCATGCTCACTACTTACCCTAGCCACAATGACCTCATGCTAAAGCCACCGCTTGGGTTTGAGGCCATCAACCTTTTGCTGAGTTCTCGCCTTATAGCTTAGCTCCAGCCTAGTGGTCATGCCCGGTTCTGGCCCTGTGGTTATGTTAACCAAAGTCCACTGGCCAAGCCCCCACCCAGACCCCCCCGGTCCCATATTCATCATCAGAGAAACCAACCAAAGATTGTGTGAGGTTGTCCTGTCAAACACTATTTGAGAGCAGTGTGTGTCTGTACTGTAGTCGCACAGTTGGACTTTGTGTGTAGGTTATGTGGAAGTTGAGTCATGAGAGCTAGATCGAGTGATTTCACTACTCATTCTTCAGTCTGAGTTAACTTTGGTAAGTTCCTTATAATTGAGAATAAATATGAAGAACTTACCTCAGACTGAAGAAGCTATTTATATTTATTCCCATTTTGCGACCATTTTGGGACATCTGGTCAACATTTACATGGCCGGACGTCCCCAGAGGAAACCCACCAAGCATAGGAGAACATGCACGCTCCATACACACAGAACCGAAATTGAACCCGAACCCTGGGGATACAAGGGGATATATAATCATATTTATTTTTAAGCGCTATAAGATACAATCATCAGTAAAGCTAAGATAATGTATACAAATAAAATGGTAAAAGTTGTGGTATTAAATTTTATGTTATATTGACTGAAGCTCCTGGTTGTAGTAACAATGCAAGAAAAACATTTAACCTTAAAGCTGTTGATAGACTTTTAGTAGCATAGTGAATAGTGTTGCAAGCTGATGTTAATGTTTTTTTTTTTAACAAATAAAAAAAACATCCTTTAATTTTTTAAAACAGATAAAACACTGTTTTCAATGTTCCAAAGTTTTCAATGGTCTAACATTAGTTAAACAAGGACAATAAAGCCAGTCCCATATCCACCTTATATGGGCTAGCTAATGGGTTGGCTTAATTATTCCCTTGACAGCTTTTTCCAGCATCAGACTTTCCACAAAGCAAATCATCTCTTCCTCTATAAATCAGCAGAGCCATGATGTACAGAGTTAAGGGACTGATCTAAATAATAAATAGCTGAACATGTGGTCTGTCAAAAGGGGCAAGGTTTTTATAATACGATGTCTACGTCTGCATTTACGCCGTGTCTCGTCTGCCCCTTTACATTACACAGAGATTGTTTTGCTTTCATTCATTTTACTGTAGCTTCTAATAAAAAATATGAATAACCGTTGAATTGCATTTAATGATTTTATTGATTTTTATAATTAAATAATTAAATGCTTGTTAATCAAACTATTTTTCTACAACTGCTTTTAAATATGATGTAAAATTAACGCTAGGAATTGACTTTGAATTAATAGTGACTTACATTTTTATCTTATCATACATCTGAGCAGTTGAGGGTTAAATGCCTTGCTCAAGGGCCCAACTGTGGCAATTTGGTGTTGGTGGGGTTTGAACCTGAGACCTTCTGATGAGTAGTCTAGGGCCTTAACCACTGAGCTTCCCCTGCCCCACTTCAGTTCTCTACTATGTGAAAATGATGGATTACGTCTAACAAGACATGTCTGTGTAGCAGGTCTCATGAATATGGACCAGAGTACACAGCCTGTTGAGTATATCTGGTAGCCATTTGTAGTCCAAAGAAAACATTACCCTCTCTTTTACTCCACCAGTATTCTGAGAATGTGTGAAATAAGTTCTGTTTTTCTGTCCTTTTTCTGCTTTTTATCACCCTTCAAACTTGTATCATCGCACTTAAAGAAACATGCAATGACTTGCCGTGTCATACAACTTAGTGTTGACATCTATAAAATGTTTTGTAGCTCAGCTTGACACAAATGGTTGATTTTGCTCATGACATGGCCTTTACATAAAAAAAAAGATCTAGACCTTTGTGGAATAAAAACCCACCAGGGCTGGACCTTGATTTATCCCAGAAGACTTGTGTGTTGTTGGCGTGTGTTAATTTGTCCCCTATAACTGACCTTAACTATTAACTCACACCCTTACACACCCAGCATTGTGTCCAGGGTCTAGGCCAGGAGACCTGGCACCGAAGTAACCCAGCAGAGCGGACTTAAATTCACTGAGCTTCTCGTTAAATGGAACATTAATCCTATAAAAAAAAAGAAAAAATCATATCAGGTCATGTTTCATTTGGTCACAAGAATTGGCAAGAGGACACATGGTTCTGTTTAATACAAAGGCTGTGTACAGAAGTACTCAGAGGTCACGTAGACGCTTGGGTGAAATTGGTTCCCTTAATTTAACATCCACTGTGTGTGAACACAAGTCCAAACTTATGAATGGATAATTTGATTGCTGTTGTTTCTGATCATGTCCTGAGAATAAAATCCAATTAGACTTGCTTCTAACCAACACACTTACCCCAGGGGTCAATATTATGATATGGTGAACCATTTATAACCTCTCTCCATCATGAATTCATACATGTGAAAGTTTCATAATGGCTGCCTGAGAGTCAAATCCAACCAATTTTGTTTTTACCTAAAAAACCTATCCAGGAGTCCCTTTGCTGTCAACCTAGCCCATATACAACCCCTCTCTCTCATGAATTTATACTTATTAAGTTCCATAATGGCCGTCCTGGCTTCCTTTGCCTGTCTGGAGACTCAGTGTCTGCTTCAGCACAAAATCCTCTACAAAGTGCACTTAATTCCCAATTACGATATAGCCTCCATGGCTATTACTCAAGCCATAAGTGCTGTTATTGTGTGTGACACGAGATCAGGAATTCAGTGGGTCTGAACCAGGTAAGTGATGCTGCGTCTGACCAGGAGGAAACCTTTCACTCAGCAGAAAGAGTTGTTGTATTAAAGACAATTCATCATGCATCCCAGTGACTTCACCTGTACTTAGAGAGAATGAACGCGTTTGACTTGGCTTGATTTTGTTAGTCGTGATCTGTTCTGTTTGAATTGGATTGTTTCATATTGATTAAAAGTAAAATAGTACAATTATTTTTCCCCTTATGAAACATGCTTGGCTCAGTTACTCAAAACAACATAAAAACACATTCTACAGAAAGCAGATTTATTATACAATGCTGTTACAGGTGTACAGCAGGTAACAATGCCATGACATGGCTCTAGGTTTGTCAGGTTTAGCCTGACCTCAGAATTTGACATATTACAGTATACCTATATTCAATTGAGTTGCATAAGAGTTCTCTGGTTTCTTTAAAATTCCAGCATATACATTTAGGCAGACACTCTTATCCAGAGTGACTTACATTTAAAAAAAAAAAATCTCATTACACATCTGAGCAGTTGAGGGTTAAGGGCCTTGCTCAAGGGCCCAACAGTGGGAACTTGGTGGTTGTGG
>JAQMYK010000006.1:3511783-3525071 GCA_030014345.1 Clarias buthupogon
GGGATAGGCTCCAGGTCCCCGCGACCCTGAATAGAGGATAAAGCGGTATAGAAGATGAATGAATGAATGAATGAAACGCACCAAGCATGAGGGAATCAAACCTGGACCCAGTAGGTGCAAGGCGACAATCACTAAACCACAGTGCTGCTGTAATATCATACTGTATAGAGATGGTATTATCATTATATCAAAGCACAATTCTTACGTATTGTTTTGTCAATTTTCTGGAGTGACCAAAAGAGCCAACCATGATTATTATCATTATAATAATAACATTAGTTATGAATAGATTTGTGCTTCTAAAACCTTTAAAACTATCAAATTTTTTAAGTACAATTGCATTGATTGGCTGAATTACTTGATGTTGAATACAAAACAGTAAAACACATATAGTGCAGTATACTCAATCCAAACTTGTACCTTGTAACATTTAAAGAAGTTTCTGGTTGCATCCATTTTATTATTCATTCTGAAATGTAATGTAATGGAACATTTTGCAAAATTAAATTTTGACATCTCTGGAAGCATGGCAGCAGAATCAGACCCTATTAAAGCCATATAAACACAGGACAGACATTTTGGCCTTTGCTTAATTTTTCATCTCAGATAGGCGGACTCTTGTGCGCAATGGAGGCGCACGACTGCCGGACCATTTAAATCAACAATAATATTTTCGAAAAGAGCTGAAGCGGTAGCCTAGGCTGAGGTAGGAGTGCTGCACGATGACAGGTAAGAGGCAGACAGGAATGACAGACATGCCATTTCAGCGGCACAGCACTCAGCATCGGGCGTGTGTGTGTGCGTGTGTGTGTGTTGGGCTCTGGCCCACACAAGGGTAGACACTGAACCCAAATATACAGTGCTGCTATGCAATCCTGCTATGGTTCCACCATGCGTGAGAGCCTTGTGTATGCCTTCTCTTGCCTTTGGGCCTGTTACTATATACGCACGCAGGCCCTCGTTCTAACCCGGCATTTGATTTCCTCCCTGGAGGCAAACAGTCCATTTGAGTTACCAAAAAAAGAGAGAAAGAAACCAAGAAATGAGACTGAAAAGTAATCAATACTTGTGAATTCATGAGCAGGTGAGCCACACGGACCAAAAAAGAATTCCCTCTACCCATGGCTGCGGAGAGCTACTCCAAATGCAATAGAGCGCTTTTATTTTGCTTTAGGTATGGGATGGCAAGAGCTGAAGTTTAAGAAAGCATCTCATTATTGGGGATGGTGCTGGAGTTTGAGCTGTTTCCTAAAATCCAAGGGAAAAAAAGGAAAAGACTGATTAAAAGGAAGTCTGCAGGTAATGGTTTGGATTTTTCACAAGTAGCAGTGGTAGAGGAGGTGGATCCACAGCACATTAAGCATGTGAGCAATATGAAATATCCTGCAGTATAAAATATTTGGTATAAACACACATGCTCATACGCTGAAGTCAATTTTTAGAACACATAAAGCCTTTTTATAACATGCAAGGGTGGTGTGCGGATGGAAGGAGGAACGAGTTGAAATGAACAGAGCCAGGAGCCAAAATCTACACTTTCATTTGGCACGAGCAGTCCGACCCATGCAGAACGCACAGCACTACCTCGGTTTTCATAGACTAATGACAGGCTAAAACGTGACCCTGATAGCCCTGCTATTACAGCAATGATTTATAAATTGGCAACACTTTATTTTAATGTTCCGTCAAATAGTAATTATTTAAAATGAACAAACAGGCTTCAGCATGAAAAGGCTCACATGTTGTTATTTCTGTAACAAGTTAACACCAGTCTCAGAGCTCCCCAAAATGTGTGTGTGAGTGTGTGTGTGTGTGTGTGTGTGTGCGTGCGTGTGTTAACACTCCAACTAAAATATTTCTCAGATAAGGCATTTTTTACTACTTGCTTAGCGCCATTTCTGCATGTTTGTGCCATTAAGGGAGTTCCTGGGAAGCCGGCGTTTCAAATGTGAAGCAGGCAGTCCGGTCACGGCTCCGGTGTACTGAGAAAACTTGATCACTTGATGGTATCCAAACACTAGTGACACACACCGGGTTGGTGTGTAATTAAGTGCATTAGTGTAGCAGGGGATTATATAGAGAAATAAAGAGAGTGCTTACACTCATCACTGTGTTTTGTTGTTTTTGCGCAATCAAAAGTACCAGTTTGACTTGAACACCCCTTGTGTAAACACTGATAAGGCTCTGATTATTTGGCTTATTTGGTCTAGTATTAAAAACATCAGTGTTAGTACAGTACAAGTGTTGGTTACATTGTAACGGCCTATTAATGCTGATGTTTAGGTTTATTTTGTTTATTAGAAAATGTCAGTTAAGAAAACCTTAGCATAAGATTCAAACAAATTTGCTAATTACTGTTTATCACTGTGACTGTGATCACCGAGACAATACATGATGCATCGGTTCATCACAGGAGTGATAGCAGGATACTTTGGGACAGTTTATTGCCTGTCTTTAATAGTATTGCCTAATAGTAATGCCTTACATTTTAAAATGAGCTTTGAGGTTATTCCAGATGACGAATAAATGAATGAACGAAGCTATTTCTTTCATTAGCGCAGCCAAGTCTGCCTGCTGTTTTTTTGTGTTCCAGCTGAAAGAATGGAGAATTTTATGGACGAATCTGAACCACGCAGCTCCCAATAAGTGAGGCCCACACTTAACCCATGACAAGAGCTCTGGGACTAATGCCAGGTAAGTTCAGATTCATTTACCACCTTTGAAACTGGCCAAGCCATGGTGCACCGCAATGTCAAAAGAAACACGAGGAAAACCAGATCATTAAAAACTCTTTAAAACATCCGCATATACCACGTTCATGAACAACAGTTAAAAAATATACGGCCTTTTAAACGTAATCCGAGCCTGCTCTTGTTTATTACAAACACCTGATTTCCAACCGAAGGCGTTACTCTAAACAGGGTTTACCTGAAAAACTTGGCTTCCATGTTGGCAGTTCAAATGTATAACACACACACACACACACACATATGCACACACAGTTTTGTAGTGCGTTCACGGCAGTGCAACACCATCTATGATTCGCCGTATGTAATTTAAAGATACAAAAATGTTGACAGACATTAACAAATGCTCATTTTCTGATAACTGATCATTTAAAATCCATCCCAAACAACACAGGGATAAAAAAAAGCTCATAATAAATTAACTTGTCGACAGTTACCAAGTGACTAACAAACAGCAACAGGGAAACACTACTAATCCAGTGTCTGCCTCTCAACAATTCCAACATTACACACTTGTGACTTAGCGTGAAGCTCGGTTGTTGACTTCCTCTCATGTCTCTGGTAGTAACTGGTCAAATTAGTCATGAAATCTGTGAGCCAAAAAGCACAAAAACACCCAGTAAACATGATGAAGTCCTACAATATTCTCTTTTTTTATATCTTTTTTATAGCGCAGTGTAATTTCTCACTTACAAAGGGCCTAGTCTCAATGAAGATGTTTCTACAGGTGAAGGTAAGTGGAATGACGTGAGGAGAGTGAGCTGAGAGCTGTATCACGGATCTTGTATTAATGTCCATTACAAAGCATTAATAACCCGAAAAATATATAAGCAGGTGACATTCAAGGGGGAGGATATGAGTGAAAAGTCAGTTCTCACTTCAGCTGATGTGTTGGAAGCTGGAAAAATAGGCAGGAAAAAAAAAATATGAGCCACTTTGACAAGGGCCAATGTGATGGCTAGAAAACTGGATCAGAGCATCTCCAAAATGTCAGATCTTGTGGGGTATTCCTGGTGTGCAGGGGTTTTTACCTACCAAGGAACTACAACCAGTGAACTCATGACAGGATTGCCCAATGAGTGAAGGCTAGCCAGTCCAGTCAAATCCCAAAGAAGTAACACACTTTACTGAACACGTTAATGCTGGCTGTCATAGTACACAGTGGATTACAGCTTGCTTTATACAGCTCGGCAGTCCAGTTAGAGTGCCCATGCTGACCCTAAAACCACTGGGTAATTGAGCATCAGTAAGCTACTGTATATGGATCAACAGAAGAAGGTGGCACTGTTTGATAAGTCATGTTTGTTTTTTACATCATGTGAAGTGTGCGTCACTCACCTGGGGATGAGCTGGCACCAGGATGCACTAGGGGAAGATGCTTTGGGCAATGTTCTGCTGGGAAACCCTGGGTTCTTCCATACATGTGGATGTTACTTTGACACGTATCAGCTACCTACCACATCCCTAAAGGTAGTAGCCGCTGTCAGCAGGATAATACACCCTGAAACGCTGCACACATTGTTCAGGAACAATTTAAGGAACACAACAACCAGTTCAAGGTGTTGACTCTGCCGCCAAATTCACCAGATCTCCATTTACATTAACATTCACATTTAAGCATTCAGCAAATGCTCTTATCCAGAGTGACTTACATAATTGCTTTGCAGTTTTCATCATTAAATATATACTTAATTCTTCTGGTTCACTAGAAGTACCATCAGTCAAACACTGTTGAGAAGGATTGTTCCTTATTTAATCTAATGTAGCATCTGTAGGATGAGCTGGACAAACAACTTACAGTATCTGCTGCTAACGTCATATAACTCAGCACATCTTCAGAGGTCTTGTAGAGTCTTTTATGTCATACTATTTGAAGTAATTCTGTATCAAATGGCACTGCACTATAGTTATGTGCTGATTGGATAACATTTCATAACTATGTATGAACACGTACACTTTCAAGACATTTCTTATATGTATGTACAGTAATTACACAATAACACATTTCTTATAAATGTACTACAGTAACTGAAGTACTCTGCTGATAACTTCGCTTCTACTGAACATTTTGAGTTTATTTATTAAAGTTTTGTGTGATGCTGTGACAAAATCTGGGCCGACAGACAGACAGACAGGTAGAACATTTTCTGAGACTGGTTTCGAGTCCTTCAATGTATTAAATGTAAAGATATCATTGAAAGAGCGAGTTATGACCAATGTACAGACAAAACCTGATTCATTTTAGTTAGATAGTGTTCAGATGTTTTTCTTTTATACCAAATAAATACACAAATGCATACCTCCATCCTTAAATCAAGAAGAAGAAACATAATACACAATATGTTAAGTCTGTATATAAGGAATCAGGTCCACTCCCTGTGTGTTACACAAGACCCTAAAAGCAATGATGAGTAGCTAACTAAAAATAACTGTGAAGCACAGAATAATATTTTCACAAGGCACTGTACATGTGCATGAGCGTAACTTCTGGACAGAAAAGAAAATACACAAAAATGATTTTTAAAGCTGTTGGCTTTAGACCTCACGCCACTGACCATGATAATATTATATCAAGTAAAAAGCAAAAGTAAAGATGCATAGGCAGATGACGAAAGAGCAATTATAACATGAAAGCCGTACGGATCAGTCAGTTCGTATCTTGGGAGCTTAGTTCTCACTTGTTAGGAAAAAAAAATCTTTTATGTGTAATATTTTACATTTTAAATGCAATGCTCCTGTATATCTGTGGTTCTATGAAATCCCTCACATTTTAAATATTCCGTCCATATCTGTTTGAACAGGAGTCTACAGGTACGCCGTATAAGGGAGTCGTCGTGTGCCTGTGTGACGTTAAATACAGAAGGTTTGTGTGTAAGTGTGTGAATGGTGTAGGATATACAAGCTCGAGGCCTTCCCTGCTCCAATTATAATTTGTGGTTTTGCAAGCATACGCCGGTCCCACAAAGAGACTTCAGAGCAGTCGTGTCTGGCTACAGTGGGCCGGTTCCATCCCAAATATGAGCAGTGCCCTCGGTCTCAAACAGGGAAATCTTCCGACCATATTCCGCCCAATTTACTCTGGCACACACCTCTCAAACCAGGATATGCATAATTTTTTTAAGCTCCTGCCTCCCTTTAGTAAAATAGGCATGACAAACACAGACGAAAGCAACTGGCCTATTTATGCCATCTTGTAAAATGTGAACTAGGGAGCTAATTAGAAAATACGTACTAATATGTTTGCTTTGTTTCAGTGCTTATTCATTCGCTTGTTTTTAGTGGACGGTCCATTAATTCTATTAGACCTGGTGCTGCCCTTTAGGAAACCTGTTTGGACCAGACTGGTAACAGGAGATCACAAAGCTCGGTTTGAACCAGAGGACAAAAAGCGTGCTGTTTTTGAGATGTTTGGGAATCGAGGGTAAGGGGAATTTGAGGCAGAGCTGGAAAAGCCACTACCTGAGGTGGACATTACGTGCAATCGTGGAGTAAAGTGCAGGAACTGGTATATTTTTTGCAGCCTGTTTTTTTTTTTTTTCAGTTATAATAGTAGTGTTGGACGTTCATCAAACTAAGGGTGTTCTCGAACCTGTTTAGTCAAGCGCTTGATGCCGATGCTTTCCGAAGGCCCCAAGTGTGGACTCGGAATGCTCACTATATGAGTGAGCGCAGTGATAAGTGTTGACAGCAATGTTTAAAGCCTGGGAGGTTTGTGACTCAGACAGGCAGTAAAAGTGAAGGAAGGCAGATGTAGGGAGGGAGATGACCACATGCTCATAAAACATAAAAGAGCTTTGATAGTCCATTCATGTCAGATAGGATGCAGGAGAAGAGGTAAACACCAGGTAATTATGAGTTGTTCATTCTGTTTCAAGTCAGAAAACCTTGATGACTTTGCAGAATCAACTGTATATGTCATGTTTAATGATATCACCATGACTGTTTTTGTAAAATTGACTAAAATGAAAAAAATAATTTCTCCTCAAAGGTATTAGCAGACAGAAAAGTCAACATTGTATATGTTTATCTGTGTGTTTTCATAATGCTAAGGACCACCAACCATCAAGCTCAAGATTTAAATTTGGGTCCCAACTCCAACAGTCCAGTAGCTTGCGGATGTAGTCTTTAGCGTTTTTCTACACCCACTACACGGACTTCATATCCCAGGAGGCCCTTCTGTCATACAACTGTGCTAGTGCGTTTGTTAAGTTTCCATGGCGATGCAAAAGAAAGTGGATTTAGAAGAAGAAACTTGGCGAGACCCCTTTGCTATTGATCTTCTTAAGCTTTTACAATGCAGCCAAGAGATGCGGCTCCGCACAGAAACGGCGAGGAGAATTTACACTGCAACTGCGTTATTATTTCACTCTGACTGCACGTATAGAATATGACTTATTTAAGAGCAATAAAAATAGCTTGTAAAGTAAGTCGGTGTGGGTTCTCCTACAGACCAGAACGACTATGTTAACATTATGGTTAACATGATAACAGTTTCTTTGCATGTGTGCAGTGAGAGGTTCTTGTGGACACAGGTGTGTTTCCAGTGACCTCTGATCTGCTCGGGAGGTCATGACCTGTTGAGCCAAGCGTTAGCTGCATGTTTGGATGTTTCACTGGCCAATTTCCCTCCCCCCCCCCCCCCCACTGCATTTTTTTTCTGAGTAATCCATGATAAGTGTTCACAGGCAGTTTTTTTTCTTTTGCTTTGGAGAGATCACCTTTATCTTCACAAAATCAGACTTTAACTAAAACTCAACAACCCATGACTGGGTCAGCTCATCTCTTAAAAGCTTTATCATTGTTCTGTTTATTTAAACGTCACTCCAGCAGAGCACAGCAAACAGAGGAATCAGGGCCTGAAAAAGTGGACATGGATTAGAAGTAGTCTTGAATCAACAACATGGAGCGTGTACACCAATGTGTGGTCATGATGGATGAGATGATGTGTTGTACAGTATTATAGTATTATATGACCAGAAATTGTTGTGAAGTAAAGAAATTGAGGTTGTTCTGTACATTATCTGTACCAAGAGACACATGAGTCCCAACATATGTTAAATCTCTTCTGTAGCTTTCATTATATTATTATTTAAATATCTAATAACTATAACAATAAAAATAAAATGCATATATATTTTTAACAGTCTAACTGAAAATATCAAGTTGAAATACTCAAGAATGGCTTGATTTTATTTTACTCTCTCAGTGGATGATGCACAGGCCTACTATAAGCGTTCTCCTGTACGCTCCAAGCCTTCGTAGAGATCCATGTGGTTCATGCATGATCAGTGTCACTACAGTAAGCCTCATGCAGCACACACAAGCTGAATGTTTAGCTAACCTGGATCCCTGCCGTTAT
Organism: Clarias buthupogon; assembly: GCA_030014345.1. Taxonomy (NCBI): domain Eukaryota; kingdom Metazoa; phylum Chordata; class Actinopteri; order Siluriformes; family Clariidae; genus Clarias; species Clarias buthupogon. The sequence goes on from JAQMYK010000006.1 coordinate 3,519,890, forward strand.
ATTACTGGTCCATGTAACACTAGTTCTGCTAAACCAACACACCTTAGCTTCCGCTAAGGTCTAAGACAGGCCCAAGGTTACCAAGCTGATAATGTGTGCGTCCCTTAGTGTTAGCTTTCCCCCTGTGCGAAAACATTCTGGTGAACTAACATTTGAACTCATAACACTCCCGAAGGGTCCTTGCACACTGACTATGAGATAATTATCCCCCATTGAAGGGATGTTCACTAGTAGCAATGTGTGAAAAATAAACTTTGCTTTAATAAAATTGAATTCAGATTTCAATATATTTATAATTTGCAGTTTGCATCATTCAAGTAATTCACACAGTCTAGTTCCTGGTGCCAAACTGTAGCTGACCTCTAAGAAATTTTGATTGATTGTCTTTGGCCTGGAGTTAAGGTTTCCATATGGTCATGATAAAATGTTTCTTTTTCCTTATAAGTCATGCAAAGGGAAAATAGCAAGATATTCGTATGTATCCAGTTATGCTCACCTTCATGGTGGAAGATCTAGATCTTATCACTGGTGCCAAACCTGCGGGAGAGCTCTATACACAGGCGGAACTGCTTTTGATCTCTTTCCTTTTGTCCGGTGTATGAGGAACTGAATCGTCCATACCGGCTTCTCTGCAGTTCCAATCTTCACCATGACCCCTGATTCAATGAGGCATTCTGACCCATGGGGTCACTGTGGAAATGGAGCCCACCTCTGAGCCTGCAGGAGAAAATCACTGTAGAAAAACCAGGCAGAGGACAGCCAATTAGGAAGTGTGTTACAGATCATGACTTGCAGACACTGGGTGGGCACATCAAACGATGAGAAAAACATGAGCCAGAGGGCTGCACAGCTGAAGCCGATGAGGCTAAGGAGAAATGACCAATGGCCACTTCGTATTTGGTGTTTGGGCCACCATGAGAGCTTTAATGTTCCTTAATGTAGATTCTGCAAATCTCTGGAACTGTACTGGGAAACCTAACAGCATTCTTTAAAAGGATATCAGTAGAGAAGTGTGATGTCTAATTCTCCCAGTTGGGTTAGAAAGAAAATAATGGGCAAAGAAAATAAATTACATCATCATATTCATGCTTATCTAATCATTCAGTAAGTTCCTGGTCGATCAGGTTTATTATCTTTTCCAGTCAATTAGACCATTCATTTGTTTTTGCTAATAAACGTTTTGGTCAATTTGGAAATCAATATAAATAAAAGAAAGGTTTTGTCTCTAAATCTGTCAAAACTCTCATCATCTCATCAGTCATCGCTTTATCCTGTATTCAGGGTCGTGGGGACCTGGAGTCTTTACCAGGAGACTTAGGGCATGAGGCAGGGTAGTAACAAGCCATACCTGGACAGGGTGCCAAACACATACACACACTCACACACTCGGTCAGAACTCGCTCTGTTAATTATATCTTTATGTTTCATACGTTGTGGTACCCAGAACCAGTCACAGCATCACGCAACACTGCCTGGACAGAATTTAATGAAACTTTATCAGTGCTTACTGTAGGTATGTGCCTGAAGTTAAACGTGCACCATCAAAATGTTGTCGAAATCAAAATGTTGAGTTGCAGGGAAGTCATGAGCAGTTATATGCTAGATTATAAATCACAGGTTTTGACAGTGTCAAACTGTGGGCGTGTCTTAAATCCGGTCCTTAAGACCGCTGGACAGAATTTAAAGAAACTTTTGCAGTTCATAGATACTGTATTTGCCTGTAGTTTAACCTGCACCATAAGTGAAATCAAAATGTTGAGTAAAAGCGATGTTATGAACAGTTATGTACCAGATTTAATAATCTACTTTAAAATAAGCTACTAATAAGCTACTTGCTCAATGAAAACAAACACCTGCACCAATAGATATTAATTAGAAAAGCTTACGTGTTACTTCTTTGGGATTGGACTGGACTGGCTAGTTTTCACTCATTGGGCAATCCTGTCATGAGTTCACTGGTTGTAGTTCCTTGGTAGGTAAAAACCCCTGCACACCAGGAATACCCCACAAGATCTGACATTTTGGAGATGCTCTGATCCAGTTTTCTAGCCATCACATTGGCCCTTGAGTATTTTACTGGGATTACTCTAGTTCATATTTTCACCACTGATATAACAACGCTGAAGTGGTAGAAGTGAATTTTAACGTGTGTGTAATTTGAGATGTACAACTTTGCGTTAACAAGGCATATAGACATGTACGTGGGCTTCAACCTGAAATAATAATATCACTGATTACATTAAAGCTGATCAGCTTATTTTTGGCTTTAACCTTTTAACTGTTTCTACAAACTTTTTCCTCTGAGAATTTAATACAGCTAAGCCATATTTAGAGATAAATTATGTTTAACATTGAGTTACTGTGTTTCATGTACTAATATGCATATCAAATTAGCAGAGATAACTGGTAGCCTGAATTGGAGCAGTTTGATAATGGAAGTACTGTATAATGCAGAAGCAGTGGAAAGCAGTTACAGTAAATACAATGCAGAATACTGTTAGGGCTGCTTGGCGAAAAAATTTATCTTGCAACAACAAAACACAGTTAAGAAAATACATAACTGTTAACCTGGTCAATTAATCGAGTGTGTTGGCCATCAAACCCTATAATTGAGTTCTGAAACTATTGTCATTAGATGTACTGGCAGAAGGATCTTACGGGAACGTCAAGCTATGGAAGCTACAGCAACAGTCTGTGGAAAATGACTGGATCACCTGATCCTGCATGAGCCACAAAGTAAACACATAATGCAACAGGCGTTCTTATACGCTGGCACACTGAAGCTGAGATGAAGGCAGTTTTGTGCCAGTGAACCGAGTGACCAAGCCCTCATAGCTCAATTTTCTGACTGTGCCATTTGTCAAGTTATTTTCTGATTCAGCAAAAAAGGAGTTGGGACTTGACCTAAATTCTGTGTTTTCTTAAAATGATTAACATCTCTGTATGACAGTAATGGTTAGCACTGGTATCAGTCCAGAGTCCTTTCTTTAGTTTTATCAACCAGGGTATTCAAACATCTGTGAGGTTTCCCTAGTGTTTTAGTAGAAGTCTGTGATTTCTGTACGTGTAGTCTGCTAACTAGAGACCTGGCTGTTCCCTTTCAAAAGCTACACTCGATGCTGTGTGAAAACGCTATGGGAACGCTCTTCGCGTGACCGGTTGTTGAAGCATGGGTGTCAAACACGGCAAAAATTTTGGCATACTGTATATAACCTCGGTCAGGTGACATCATTTGATTAGGTGCACCTGGAGGTTATAAATAGGCATGAACCGGAAACATCCTCAGGTCTTTTTGTCTTCAAGGACCGCATTGTGTGTGTGCGTGTGTGCAAGCACTTTTTCAAAGCAAAAAGAAAGCGAAAATAGAAAGTGTCTTATTACTCACCAGAAAGATGGCAGAGTTAGACAGGAGTGCCGTCCCTCCATGTAAAAGATATCTCGCTGAGGGCGATCTCCACGCTTTCTGTTTTTAGTGTTTGGGGAAGAGCACGTTATCCTCTGGCTTGAGGGAGTATGTGAGCATTGCGATCTCCTCCCTATTAAAGTCCCTCGCACTTGGCTCGCCATCTTTAAAACGAAACTGCGAGCCGCGGCGCATTCCTCGCGTGCAGACCTGGCGGAAGCGCATGAGACGGAATCTTCCCTTTCTCTCACTCTCTCTCGCCGGATCATGAGCCTTACCATCCACTTCTCAAGCACGCTCCGGCGCCTCTTGTGAAGGGGCGGAAGAAACTTTCTCTATCGCTTCCGCGGAGATGGAAACTATCACTTCAGAGCGCTCCTCTAGTGATGAGCGAGCGTGAGTTATTACGAGTGAGTGTGAGGTGGTAACACGCGCGGTCGAATGCTTACACCTCGATTCGCCGAAAAAAAAAAAAATCCCCACACGCTCAAAGTTAGACAACACGTTTCTGTCGGGTGGCCGGAGGAGGGGCCTCAACGATGGCCCCTACCCTTCTTGGCGACCTCCATGATGAGTTAACTCATTCATGGAATAAGCCGTATTCATCCTGGTTTTATATGATGATGCCCCAGATTGAAGAGATGCTTGCGGGCTGTCTCTCTCCTGGGAGCTCATCCTCTCTGAAAAAGTCCACACTCCCCACCAAGCCATGTAGACTAACATCTTCGTCGGTGGGAAAAGATTTTTCAGGCAGCGGGTCAGGCAGGTGCTACTCTGCACACAATGGCTTTGCAGGCATACCAGGCTGACCTACTGAGAGATCTGAGCACTGGCGGGTCTATCGATGACGCGCCGTTTGCGGAGCTATGCCGAACCACAGATTTATTTCTCCATGCCACCAAGCAGACGGCCCGTGCTATGGCTGCCACAGTCACCACGGAGAGACAGCGGTGGCTTAACCTCAGGGACATCAAGGACAGGAATCGCGTTATCCTCCTTGATTTCCCCAACTAGGTTTCAGGAGGCAAAGCTCTACGGGCAGGCCTTTGTGAGGCTTCTCCCCCGCCGTGCTCAGGGGTCGGGACTGTCGGCCACCCAGTCCTGACCAGGTCCGGTTCTCACCAGGCATGAAGCGCAAAAGGAGAGTGTGGCGAGCCGAGCACCCCCTCGTAGAGACTGGGGTGGGACTCGCCGCGCTTCGCAGTCTGCCTCAAGGAGGCCAGACCTGAGCAGCATCATCTCCTCTAAAAAAGGTCCTGAGACTTAAGTGCCCAGGACCATGGGGGTGTCTCCCCCCGACAAGGGGCACGCAAAAATTCCAATAAGGAATATAGACTCCTTCCTGGCACCCTCAGGAGGCCGTGGTTCAATCTCCGCCACGGGAGATTGAACCAAAATCTCCTCGTGTTTCGGGGAGCAGAGGCCTCCAGTGAAATGTTAGGTGTTTGGTTCCTTCCTGCCATGTTTCAGGATGCCGAAGAAAGACGGGGGGGTTGCATCCAATTTTACATCTTTGTGGGCTGAATATCAAAATGTTGACAGCCAAAATTATTGTTTCTCAAATCCAACCAGAGGATTGGTTTGTGACAATCATCCTGAAGGACGCATATTTTCATATAGAAATATTGCCACAACACAAGAAGTTCCTGAGATTCGCTTTCGGGGGCGAAGACTACCAGTATCGGGTCATTCCATTTGGCCAAGCCATGTCACCCCGCACATATATAAAATGTACAGATGCAGCCCTGGCTCTATGATTCCAGGGCATCCGTATCCTGA
>JAQMYK010000006.1:3525171-3537803 GCA_030014345.1 Clarias buthupogon
TGGGGCACAGGACAAGTTCCTGTCCCTCAGGACGATTTACATTCCAGGGCATATGAATATGGGAGCAGACTTGCTGTTCAGACAAGCTGTGACACACGGGGTTTGGAAACCCCACCCCGAAGTAGTGGCCCAGACTGCGTCTTATGCATTTTCTCCCGTAGCTCTGCTCTCGGGAGTCCTGGCGCAGGTCCGTCAACAAGGCTTGTGCCTCGTATTGATAGCACCCCGTTGGCCAACCAGTGTGTGGTGTTCACATCTAATATCTCTCCTGTGAGGAGGGAGCTTCTGTCTCAGACGCAGAGGACGACATTCCATCCCCGGCCCGAGCTCTTCTACCTTCACATCTGGCCCCTAAAGGGGACCAGTGAAGAGAGGCTGGTCTTACAGCCAGTATAATTGAAACTATACTAAGTGCAAGGACTCCCTCCACTAGAAGAACTTATACCCTCTAATGGAGTGTATTGAAAATTGGTGCATAGTAAAAGATGTAGACCCAGTTATTCGTGAAACTAAACGGTTGAGGCAGCCCACTAGAGCGACAGTCCCTTCTTGGGATCTAGCTATTGTGCCAAAAGGGTTGGTTGACACCCCTTTTGAACCATTAGAGTCACTGCCTGTCAGGCTTCTGACCCTTAAGATGGTTTTTCTCATGGCCATTACTTCTCTGAAGAAAATTGAATATTTGCAGGCTTTCTCAGCCTCCCCATCTTGCTTAGACTTTGCCCCTGGGCTGGTCAAAGCTATTCGGCATCCTCACCCCAACCATCTTCCGAAGGTTCCATTCTCGACTATGCACCCAGTTGTTCTCGAAGCCTTTGTCCTCCACCATTTACAGCTCCGGAGCAGGAAAGACTTCACTTACTGTCTCTACAGATGCTATTGCCCTAGCCTATGAGGCACATGGCAGACTTCGCCTCTAGTAATTAGGGCCCATTCGACCAGGGGGCTTGCGTCATCAGTTGCTCTGGCAAGAGGCGTCCCCTTGCACCAAGTGTGTGATGTGGCAGGTTGGTCCTCTCCGCACACATTTGTCAGATTTTATAGTTGGATGTCCATGCAATTCCAGCATCCCAGTATGATGTCTGAAACCCCTTTGGGGGACTGTGCGCACACTACACAACCCTGGGGGTCCAGACATTTGCAGTGCGGAAGTGTTGGTATTCTCGTTCCCATAGCGTTTTCACGCAGCATCGAGTGTAGCTTTTGAAAGGGAATGTCTTGGGTTACTTTGCTGTAACCCTGTTCCCTGAAAAAGCGGGAACGAGATGCTGCGCTCCAATGCCGCACTGTATGCGTGACTGGACATCCTTTCAGACAAAATTTACCTGAGGATGTTTCCCGTTCATGCCTATTTATAACCTCCACGTGCACCTAATCAAATGACGTCACCTGACAAGGTTATATATGCCAAAATTTTTGCCGTGTTTGACACACATGCTTCAACAACCGGTGGCACGAAGAGCGTTCCCATAGCGTTTTCATGCAGCATCTTGTTCCCGCTTTTTCAGGGAACAGGGTTACAGCAAAGTAACCAGAGACGTTCCCAACATCAAGTAACAAGCCATATCCTGCTGAGCTCCTGCTTTTACAACAAGTGTTATTATACCTGTGCATTCACATCACTGACAAATCTTGACTCGTGTCAAGTTGCACTCATGACTATTTATTTATTCATTTATTTTTATTTTATGATGACAAATGGCGTATGGAAAAAAAAAACTGGTTGATCAACATGAGTAAATCAGCAATCTTTTAATGGAAGGGCTTGATGCTGCAGCACTTTCAAAAGCTTCCAAGAGCTTCCATATTCTGGTCCAAACCAACACCAAGGGGGCACAAAACTGAAAGAAATGTTGGTAGGCAAACAAGCTCTGGAAACAGGAAGGCACATTCCTTCTGTCTTTAAGAGCTGCCTTCTTACACGGCTGATTCAGTTAGACAGCAGATATGCTGTCTTTAGCAAACCAGTGCTGGTGGGTTGGCAAATTAACAGTGAAGCAGTTCAGGTAATTTGGAATATCTACAGCGCAGCAGACGTCAATCTGATTGTGATCAGACAGACATCTCAGTGTACAAAGTGGTTCACAGACAGGGCTGAGATGTTGATTTTGAGCTAGGATGCATTGTTAGGCAACTGGCCAAATGTACAGCTGCACCTATATTGACCTATGCTCTAGTTATATGTGGCATGCCATAGCATCCTATCCTTGTTTATGATAATGAGAGCCTTGTTGTGCAAATTGGCATTTGAAGTGGATCTCCTTGATAAAAGAGTCACTGAAACACAGACCTGAAACAAGTGGACATTGATTTTGCAAGTTTGTTGAAGAATCTGTTCTTCACTCAACCATAAAGGTCATAAATGTTTGTTCAACACTGGGCACACTGACATTTTGCCATTGGAAGCATACTCAAAATCTTCTTAAATTTGTGGAATGTTCATTTCCTTCACACAGGACAATGCCACTGCTGTGAAACCTGGCCTGAGCGGTTTGAGAAGTTATATGACTCAATAAAAGATGATTTTCGATTATGACATCTCAATTATCCATTCAAAAAAAAGTATTTTTCATAAATATTTTTCCAAACTTTAAGTGTTTTGTTGAAGCTGTGCCCAAACTCAGATTCCTGCTTTTGAATGACAGAAAAGCAACACAATGTGGTCTTCTGTTCATGTTGTCCATCTGCATCAAAGTTTGATCTGCATCCTGAGATGCTTTTCTGCTTAACACAGTTGTAAAGAATGGTTATTTGAGTTACTGTAGCCATGCTGTCAGCTCAAACCAGTCTGGCCATTCTCCTCTGACCACAACATGGATTTTCTGCACACAGAGCCGCCACTCGCTGCATGTTTTTTACTTAATTGTGGGTACAAATCTCAAGAGATCATCAGTTTCTGGAGACTGAAACCAGTTTAACTTTATATGTTCCTTGAACAGGAAATGCTGGTCAGGTCTGTTGGAGTCAATGTGGCATAATAATGCAAAATGTTAAAACTCCTTTTCTTTGTGTCCATGGAAACAGTGTGCTGTGTTTATACTGTATGGGAAGAAGTAGTCATCTGATTATAAATTTCACTGTTCGACATGCTGTTAAGCATGTGGACCACGCTCAAGGCCACAGGCGCTATCATTGTTTCCTATAGTGGGAAATTTAGCAGCATAGCATAACCAAGCTACTGTAGGCTTTGAAGGTCTAGAGTAGTAGCCTAATCTTAAAATAAAAACTTAAGGTTTATGAAAGTGTCTTCAAAATACATACAAATAAAAGTATAACAAAAAAATAAAAATGCACAAGATTATCACACTTCACTATACCTGATAAACATTTCTTCTGTCCAGCCCATTTTTACAGCAGGTTAACCTTGATACTGGAAATATCTTACTAATTTTCACTGACTTGTTCTTGTGTAAAGGTGATGGCTGCATTTTATCTCTTGAGGGATATTTTTTTATACAGTAATTATTCACTTACTCATAAAGGCCAGGTAAATGATCAGATATGATTAATTCAGTGTAAGATAATTTATCAGATAATTTTCATCTGAACTAAACTTAAATGATCTTAAATCGAATGATCTTTTTTTATCACTTTACATTTAAAGAAACTCACTCAGTCTTTATCTATACTGCTTTATCCTGTATTCAGTGTTGCGGAGGACTGGAGCCTATCCAAGGAGGCTTAGGGCACGAGGCGGGTTACACCCTGGACATGGTGCCAATCCATCGCAGGGCACACACACTCACACACTATGGGCAATTTGAAAATGCCAATCAGCATGCAGTACATGAGAGGAAATCGGATGAGCACGGGGACAACACCCAGACAGACCCGAGGCAGGAATCAAACCCGGACCCTGGAGTTGCAGGAAGACAGTGCTAACCACTAAGCCACCGTGCTGCCTAGTTTTTGAAATTGTATATCCTCAGTAAGGATGTTTACTGACAGCCTTGTGTTAATATATTTTATTAGATACGCATACAGTAAATGGCTGAGGTGGTCACCTTTCTTGGCTAAAACTATAGACAAAATTACCTCAGCTTTCTTAGTTGTACTGAACTGAAGTTAGACTATGCCTTTAATCCATGTTTTTAAATAGTGGGAACATTTACAGACAACTTCATGTAATCCAAGTAGAACAAGAAGCCAAATGAGTTACTGGGGGACACTGATTTAGATTAAATCTTGCCGTGTTGCCTTAAATACATAATCACCCCTGTCATTAGGAGCTCTTAAATCCCCTCACAAAAGCAAACAGAGCTGAAGTGTGAGGAACAGGCCATCACTAGGGACGCACAATAGGCCAAGTGAGTCTGACCCAACAGAAGCATTCGTCCCTGGCCATTGTCTTGTAACGGCTCTGTTCAGGCTTAAAAAAAAACGGTCCGACTGTTTACAGTCTTCCAATGACATCACAACAGAAATGGTTCTGTACAAATACACAAGTAACAGCCCACCACCTAAACCACCTCCACCCCACCACCCTATTCCCCTTGTTACTATGAAAAAAAAAGTGTAAAACTTTGCTGGAGTTCACGCAGACACTTTATTTAGTCTTCCACTGAAAACATAAACTTTAACTTAAGCTCATGTTATTGTAAAGCAATGCGTTTTTTTTTTCTATTTCAGAGAACTTTCAGGCACTTTTTTAAAAACTGCAAGTTTCTTTACATGATTTTTCATTTGTGTTTGTCATTTGTTGATGTGTAGGTGCAAAAACAAAGTCCATAATTAACTTGATGTATTATTTTAATAGTTTAATACAGCAGAGTATATAAAAGTGTTTGTTTGAGTCGTGTGCAGGATTTTTTGCAATCATCATTTTTCATTTTTCTGCACGATTCACAATTTAAAAAAAACTAGCAACTAACTAGAAAAAAATATTCCCCAGTAATTTCCTCTGAGATCTTTTCAATTCGCTAATACTGCTAATCACAAAAATGTGTAGACTTAATGTGTAGACCGCTCAGTTCTTTTACATTCATCTAGTTGGACATTTATTAGAAAACCTTTTTATACTTTCATCCCATAATGTCACGAGGTCAAACTGGAAATCTAATTCTCCTCTGAATCCTGAGTCGTGATACCCGGTAGCACACCACTCTGTCGACTGCACTAAGCAAACTGCTCGTTGAACGGCAGCCATTGAAAACACATGTGGCTCTCAGAGGCCTGTCAGTTCCATGTTCCTGCAGCATGTATGTCAGCACAGTGCTGCACGATCTGCAGGGAATGGCATCACATACTTTACTAGGTGTCTGGAGAGCGCGGAAAAACAGTGCCGGCCGGGCTCATCTGTGTCCGAGAGGATCTCAATCAATCTGCTCGCAGCACGAGACTTGAAACTGGATCAGTTTTTGGCTTGCATGTCCCAACGAATACAGTTACTTCTATAGTGGATAACGGAGCCAAAATCAGCAGTGCTGAGATATGAGATGTGGACTCTCTTCTTTAGTGAGTGTGAAATGTTGGCATTCACCACCTGCTTTTTCAGGCCAGAAATAAGAAATTGTTATGATTTTTGCATTTTTTGTGTTATATTTATTATGTTATGGTTTTGAAAAAACAAGTCCCATAACAAAAGAAACCGATACATTAAAACTATGTTTATACTTTAAAATACATGAAAAAACAGTGAATTATCATGCTACATGGGTGAATTATCATGCTTCGCACTGCCAGGATTGTGTTAACTCAGAATTTTCTATTTACTGAATTGTAAATGATTGATGTAACGTTCTGAAGGAGATCTGCCAAGGTGATGGATACAACATAAGATATTAAATTTAAATGTACACAGTAATCAAAACTGTGCTAGAAAATCTTTAAAGAATATCTGCTACCGTACAGTACTTACCACCAGTGGTGGAAATGCACACAGTGTGTTAAAAATGCAGTAGCATAAATAGTAGCATTCGAAACTTTAGGTCGTGAAAAACAGCGGCAAAAAACACATTTCTTAGCAGATATGAAAGTATGATGACGGTTGTTGCGAGTAACTTGGATGTCAGATAAAATGTGAGTTAGCACAAGAGAATGGTATAATATGCATGTATCCATACAGTACATCACAACATACAGTAAGCATATACAGATACATCAAAATAGAAAATGTTCAAAGGAGATTATTGCATATTTTGGATGCCTTCGGCATTGTTTTACAATGAATGCACCATGCACACACTTTTTAACACTTTGAGTAAGCAATGCACCTGACAGTGTGTTTTGGGAGGTTGGGAGGAAAATAGTGACCCCCAGAGGAAACCCACACAGACATGGAGAGAACAGATAGACATACAGTCTGTTACAGGCAGAAATCTGAGCTCAGGCCCAAACCTGCGGAACGCTGGAGCTCTGAAACGGAAAGGCTATCCTCTGTGCCACCATACTGTAGCATCCACATTATAATTAGCTCAGAGTTTCTATTCTGTTACCTGGAACATTTTAAATACTCTCTAGACACAACTATTGGCACATATTCACTTAACATGTGTTCATGCATCATGTACAGTATGTATGAAACTCATATAAATGAAAGTCATATAATTTATGAGTAAGCTAAAAAAAAAGGGAAGGAAAAAGGAAATTATTTCTCGCCTATAATAAGGCAGAGACAATAAAACAGCCCGATCTAGTGGCTGACCACCTTGCTATTACAGTACGGGGCTGCTTGGCACCACCCGCTCCAAATTCATTCAAAAGCAGCCCTGCTGCGGACATGATTTGATGCATTGTACACATTACGTTACATCCTGGTCTGAGGAAAAATTCATATGTGTATACGGAAGGAGAAAATGGTGTTCATAAAGTGCGCTGGCACGTTGCTATGCTCCACATTCAAGTGTGTAAATTATGGGCCATGCTCACACCTAAATCACACGTTGCCAACTCAAGAATAACAGTAGGAAGAGGGGGATTAACTGACTCAGACTTAACCATACATCCACACTGGAATGGAGTGTGTGCATGGGTGCGTGTCCTTGTATGCACAATATATGCCAAAAAAAAAAAAGATTTGGGGTTATTTAGTTTTAATAAATTAAGAAAACAGGATCGATCCTTTCCAGAAAAATGCTGGAAAAATTCTGGAAAATATGAAGGACGAACATGCTGTAGAGGTTCATCGTCTTCACATGCACAAATCCACGTAGCGCAACCTTCCGCCTCAGGTTCTGCTCCCTGGTCGTAGTTTTCAGGGAGTCGGGTTTTTATTAAGCTGTGGTCTTGGCTGCTGCTAGAGCAGAGGAATGGGGGAGGATAACAGGATAAGTTGCTCTTTGTGGTGAGAGACAGAGGTGAAAGGAGATGGAGGGAGAGGAGGCAACATACACGGTTGCCACTTCACATCCATGGTACACCTTATCCTTATACTGCTCCTGTGCAGTCGTCAGAGTGTGTGTGTGTGTGAGTTCACTGTATCTAATTTGGTTTAACCTTCTTACATTTCATCGCGGTTTGAACCAGTACATACATGTATGATGTGCTTTAACTCTGTGCGTCACTAAACACCTTGCTCCATGAGCGCACACAAATTAGCCTTGACCCTGATTTCCGCGCATCACTGTTGTCGTCCGACTCACGAATAGATATGAGAGAGACTCGTTGGACTATAAACATTAATATTACCAATACAATTATACACTTTCATTCTAATTTACAGTTCTGCCCATTTTTACCAGTACTTGTGATTCTTCAAAAACGACACTCATGTGCATTGTCTCATTGTCTGATTGTCTGCATGACGCTTAGTAGCCACTGGGGTGTACTTTAGGAGACTGCACGCCTGATACAGTCATCTTTAATACACTCTTTCTGTTTTACCTCAAACCAACCTCACGCCGTCATCTCTGCTCTCAACATGCCTATTTATGCCCAAGAGAGTCGCTCTGACCCGCCAGACCTTTGTTTTTCCTTTCCTCCCTTAGCAAAGTGTCTAAAACCTACTGTTTTTATGCATGCGGGCACCTTCAAACACATGTGGTACAAATTACATCCATTGCGGTGCGACAGAGCCGCAGCTCTGAAATCCAATGAGCTATGAAACCTTGCCATGTCTGCCTCAACATCCCATAATTCTGCTGGGTCTGTCCAAGCACCAGTCATCGTCTTTTTCCTCTTCCCCTTTTTTTCCTTCCTCTTTTCTGTCTAGTAACATTTCATATCCTCTGATTACATGACGATGCGCGATAAGCATGATGCACAGTAACAGGGAATATTGTGACCTGTCAACAAAATAGTAAATAATATAATACCAGCTCATAAATAGCTGGTAATCACTAATACAGTACATCATGGAAATGTTTACTATTATTATTTTACTTGACCACAAATCCATAGTGCAACTGTTGCACTCTCTTGTATTAAATTCCCATATGCAGATAAAAAGCGTACAAAAACAGCGTGAACTGTTGGTGGAAAATGGTGATAATTGATTTCAGACGGCTGGAGAGACACCGCAGTCTCATCTGAGATCACAGGCTCAGACTTATATTTAAAAAATTCTATACAACAAAAGCCAGACCTCGACTTGCCTTATCATATTTTCAGAAATTTAACTTAAATATATCCTAACAATCATTAAAGCTAAGTGTTTCCAGTTACAGCTTCTTCCTCCTCCTAAGAATTTGCATCTCTGCCTGCAAAGGGTCCAAATCCATAAGGCTTATACATGACCTCATACTGTATATAATGCTCTCTGAAATAAGTTTAAATGGGAAAAAGATGAGTATGTGCAAATAAATTAACAAAATCTACATCGAAATTCATACACAGTACACTATATTGCCAAATAGTTTTTTTTTTCAAATACAAGGGCTTTGTCTTGGTAATATGGTACAACATGTTAAAAATTAGATAACAAAGCAAGGGAAAATAACTACAAAAAAATCATATGGATGTGTGTTTTTATCTCAAATTGTGACTCTGTGATCACTCTCTTCTCACTTGCCTTTGATGGCCTGGATTTTGTTCCAAGCTGATATCCAATTCAGAGTACTTCCTTAGTGCTGATCACAAGCCTGGATAAAAATGGAATGGTATAGACAGTGCTGAGTAAAAGTTTTGAGCCACTTCTCAGAAATTTTTGGCTCTCATTTTTGGCAAGTGTTGGTCTCTCATTGTCAGTCCACTCCCTATACTTGAAGCTACACAGTGACCTATAAATCATGAACCAGTGAGAAACATCTTCAGAAGATGGAAGATGATCCTTGTGATGTCTGTAAAGCAGCGTGGAGGTACCTTGCAAGTTTGGGGCTGCATTCCTGCAAATGGAATTTAAGGTTGGGGTAATACAGGCAGATACTTATCCATCGTGATACCATCAGAGGGGGCGTCTGATTGGCCCCAAACATATTCTGGAGCAGGATTTACACAAACCCAAATGTATAGCCCATGTCATTAGGAACTAGGAAGAACAAGGTGTCCTGGGAGTGATGGTTTGTACCCACAGAGCCCTGATCTCTATTGTACATCATCAAGTCTGTCTGGTATTACATGAGGAGACAAGAGGATTTGAGGCAGCCTACCACATCCATGTGGCTAGTTCTCCAGGATATTTGGAATAACCTACCTGCCGAGTTTCTTCAAAAACTTGTGTACCTAGAAAAATTTATGGTGGTCAAAAGGGTGGTCACACCAAATATTGATTTGATTTGGATTTCTCTTCTAGTTTTTTGGTCAACTTAACCGCATTAGTCAGACTACTATTGTAGTAGGACCCTGACCCTAGAAATATGAGAAATTCTCTCTTTCAAAAGAAAAAAAAAAGAAAGGGAAAGTTTCAGGAAATGAGAACCAAAGACAGCAACAACCTTCACATTACTTTATACATTGCCTTGATTCGCTTCATGCTACAGAGCAGAACAAACAGTGTTTCTCCTTCACAATAATTGCATTAAATTATGGAGCTGATAGAATGATATGTAAAAATGTGCAGGGTATGGCGAGAGAATGCAGCGTAATCTGATGAAAGACTCCTAATAATTTGTGTGTATTATTATTATTATTATTATGACTTGGGGGAAAAAAGCCGGGTGAGATTAGAGTTATAATCGTTGATCAAGACTCCCGTGGGAATTAATGAGAAATCAGTGTTTGTTCCCACAAGGACAATGCTTTTATAACAACACTTACAGTATAATGATGCTTCACAGAGGTTACTGAAATTAAGGTTAGGTTTAGGTTTAAGTTCAGTGCAGCATTGATTAGCTACAGTATGTCAGTTGTTTCAGAGGAAGGTCCTCATAACGACCTAAGACAAATGTGTGTTTGCATTGAATACTTGAAGGTTTAATATTCATTTAAATATTTCTACTGTCATCATAGATACAAATGCATATTATTATTTCTTCTGCGTATTATTATTTTGTTGGCTCAAAACCGCTGTTACTCTCCCAGGAGTGGTCATCCATCAAAACTATCACCCCAAGTTGTCACCCAGAAAAAGGGCACTAACATCTACTGTAACAAAGATCCGGCCCACTTTTCCATTGTGCAATATCCTTGTTCATAAACGTAAACATGGACAATGTTCAGCGAACACTGAACAAGATATGAATGGTAGGAAAGCAAGGAGGAAGCCACTACTCTCTAAACAGGGCACTGCTACCCATCTGAAGTTTCCTCAAGAGCATGTGGGAAAGGCAGAAGACTAATGGAAGAATGTTTTGTGGACAAATCCAAGATTTTGGTTTAAATATAAAGCATTGTATTTAGTAAATGTATTGCAGTACTGCATTCCAGAATATTAATCTGAATCCCACTATAAAGCATGAAGGAGGCAGTGGCATAGTTTGGGGCTGCTTGGATATCTTTGGTGCAGGATGTCTTACCATTATTGATGGAACTATGAAGTCTGTATTTTACTAGCTATTTCTACTGGTTACATTCCTGCAATAAATACAACATTATAAAGTGTTCTTAAAATGTTTTAGCTGCAATTTATACATCGTAGAATATGGGAAATGATATGGGAAACCACCAGAATAGATGTACTGTACTGCTACTGTACATTTTTGACTATGGTTTTGAAGAAGGTCCTCATGCAACAGAATAAAGCAAAAAAAAAAACGAACAAAGGATAAGAAAAAACCTTACATTGCTGTCTGCTGTTGAACTTCAGTTGTGCATGTGAGTGATTAAAAAAAGAACCAACAGCAGTGCGACACATAAGCTTGAAATTGCCATCACTGGTCTGTCTCAGATCCCGTGTCAGAAAAGGCCTGTTGGAGAAGCAGTGAGGAGCTTGGTCTATTTGGGAACTGGGTGCAACTCTGTCTTCTTCAGGAATACTGGAAACAATTTCATAATCACTTTCATCTTTATTAAGTGCTTTAAGCACTTTATTAAGTGCTTTACTGGTCACGGTCATGGTGCTTCTGGAGCCTATTTTAGAAACACTGTGCACAAACCAGATATATATTAGATAGGACACCAGAGCATCAAGGGCAACACACACACACACACACACACACACACACACACACACACACACACACACACACACACACACACACACATATATACGCACACACATTTGCACTTAAGACATGGTCGGGTTGGCGGCACACCTGCTGGCATGTTGTAGGTGGAGGAAACTCACATAGACACAGGAAGGACATCAGAGCCTATCCCAGGAACATTTGGTGCTGCATTTGGAATTACACCTCTGTCTGGGACATCAGGTCAAAAAAATAAAGCAAACACACGTAGAAATGAAAACATGCAACAATCCACACAGACAGTAACCTGAGCTTAGAATCCAACCACCTCATTGTTTCCACTCCAGGATAAGCTTATTTCTCTACACACTCTCAATATGCTTTCTAAATGGAGCCGTTTTTTTTTCTGATCACATTTATGTGTTATCTATTTTCTCCCTGATCGGTTAGATTAGATTAGGAATAGTATTTCACTATAAAAGCCTGGATTAAGTTTCATTCCAGTTAGATAAATAGAGAATGGCAATGAAACTGTGACATGGTTATTGTTTCCAAATGGAATGAAGGCAAATAGAGGATCAGGTCTATACTGCTTATAATGCGCTGACAACAGTTCACTAGTAACATGTTTGCCAGTCATGATTTCCAGTACTTTTAGATATCCACAGGTTTCCGTAGGATTACTTAAATCCACATCAAAACATACAGTAAGTGAATGAAGAATGAGTCCAGGGTATCTGGGTCATCTGTGCCCTCCAACCTGGACACACTCACACACCTCCACTGACTTAAAGGAAGGTAGACCCATATTGAGAGTTGTTAGTTTTTCGGCTGCTCCCATCCAGGTGTCGCCAAAGCTGATGATCTGATCCATACAACAAACCCTCCGATTTTGTCTGGGCTTGGGACCGGCACTACATTCATGTGGCTGGGGTTTGGGCACTGGGTAGGAATTGAACCCGGATCTTCAGCATAGCATAATTTTTGGATTATAGATATAATCTCCACTATAAATGTATTAATTAAATAAAACAAAACAAAAAAAAACAGCAAAAATGTTTAGAAGTTAGAAGTTTTCAATTGTTTTTATTAATTATGTATGAAATATTAATATTCACCTGCGATGGATTGGCACCCTGTCCAGGGTGTACCCCGCCTAGTGCCCGAAAGCCTCCTGGGATAGGCTCCAGGCCC
>JAQMYK010000006.1:3539176-3551941 GCA_030014345.1 Clarias buthupogon
AAGCATTTCAAGGTCCTGGAGTGGCCTAGCCAGTCTCCAGATCTCAACCTCATAGAAAATCTTTGGAGGGAGTTGAATGTCTGTGTTGCCCAGTGACAGCCCCAAATCATCACTGCTCTAGTGAGATCTAGAGGAGATCTGCATGGAGGAATGGGACCAAAATACCCGCAACAGTGTGAGAAAACCTTGTGAAGACTTACAGAAAATGTTTGGTCTCTGTCATTGCCAACAAAAGGTATATAACATATATATATAACAAGTATTGAGATGAAATTTTGTTATTGACCAAAAACTTATTTTCCATCATAATGTGCAAATAAATGTGATTTTCTGGATTTTTAAAAAAACAAAATGTTGTCTCTCATAGTTGAGGTATACAGTACCTATGATGAAAATTACAGGCCTCTCTCATTTTTTTAAGGGGGAGAACTTGCAAAATTGGTGGCTGCCTACAGTAAATTCTTTTTTGCTCCACTGTATCTTGCAAGTCTTCTTTTCATTTAGAAAGTGTTTACTGATCTCTTTCTGGTTGCGAGAGAACACTGATGACCAACCACAAATCTGTTTGCAAATATATAAAATTTAATCACTAATAACTGCTTCAAAATTGTTTCATAATTAGTTTAAATTGCAGCTTTGAAGATTCTGAAGCTTGCAGACAGAAACTGGTTTGTGTGCAGATTTCCTCAGTCTGAATCTCACACTGGGCATGCCGTCTTCATACTGCGCCTGGGTAAACTTTGTATACCTAAGCACTCTTTTGCATGTACTGTACTGTACTGTATACTCTACAATGCAGTAGGGGACAGTATGCACCTAGTTGGTTTGTGGGCCACAATGAAGAAGAAGAAGAAGAAAGATACAAGAAAATCTGCATTCATACTATGCCTACGATTATGGATATTTTGGAGAAAATGTCAATTATGACAACTACTGTATACTTGAGGCTGGTATGCCAGTCTTGCCTGGGCAAAGTGCAGAGTATTCACACAATGCAAATGTACCGACTTTAGGGTCAACTCTGGTCCATTCCTGAGTCTTTAGTGAAAGCACCCCAAGACTATGGATCTGTTGCACTGGGTTGGCACCGGTTTGATATGAGCTTGCTGTGATAGGAAATACTTTATTCATTTTGGCCACTGCATGTTTATTTGCAGGTAAGAGCGTGCAAGCCTCTATTCACCGTTGTCTTATTTGAGAGGGATGTTAGCAAGAAACTAAAACACTTCACACACCAAACATGTCTTCCCTGATGGTCCACACGTGGGGTGAAAGGAAGCTTGTGTAAACTATTTTTGGCAAAACTGCTCCTTTAGCCCACACAGAAAGTGTGTGTGTGTGTGTGTGTGTGTGTGTGTGTGTGTGTGTGTGTGTGGTGAGTGTGTGCGCGTGTGCGTCCGTGTGCGTGCGCACGTGTGTGTGAAAAGCTAGACCTTTCCACTGCAGTCAGCAGCACCTGGACCAGCTTAAGTGACTACATTGCAGTATCTGCAAGATCTCCAGTCATGCCCAGTTTCTCTTCATACTACGCAGGTTTCCACTGCAGCCAAGCCGAGATCACCGTGTTTGGTCTGCTGTTCAGGTTTATAAGGGCCGTGGATCATAGAGGATGTGTTACCTGAAGTTGGCCTGCTTGCAAAACTAAACAATTTAGGCATTAAAAATATATTAAACATTCCTTCACGACTAGTGGGCTGACTTTTTCATCCAAACAACTGTAGAAACTAGGTGTAGTTCCCCTAACAAAAGCCATTCTACTAAAACCATTTCCTCTTAGTTGCTAGGAATCCTATTTTTGCATATGGTGTGAATATAAAGTTACAGATGTATAAAATCTCCTTATTATGCTCACCACATGAAAGCAGCTACAGCAACATCAACAAGAACGATACAGATCAATTCTCTTAACAGGCAGATGATGAATTCGTCAGAGCTGGTTTGCAGTTTGTAGTTCAGGGGGTCATGTGAAGAGTGATGGCATCATTCATTTTGCCAAGTACTATTTTAATGTAAAATACCCATTAGTTGCCTTTGGCTTTGCTTACCAGCCAGTGTCCAATACTGGGCTTGCTATGCATCCTTCATGCCAGTCTAAAGTCCAGATGGAGGTACTGGGCCACAGGTAGATCTGTGGTTTAGTGGTTGGATTACTTATAGCAAGGTCTAATGTTTACAGTAAGTACATCCAGAACCACCAAGCTGCCCTTGAGCATCCCTCAACCTCTCCGATAAATGTAAGTATCTCTGGATAAGAGTGAAACGTTCAGATCAGCAACACCGCTGCATATTACTTATTATTACAATATTATTGCAATATTACTTATTAAGCTTAAATTTATCATTAGCCTTCAGATTAACAGATGTTTAATTTACAAATTCTTCCACATTTTTTCCTTTGATTTCTGTTAAAGCTTTACTTTCTTTTTTTTTTTTTTTTAATTTGATTATTGCTAACGGTCCTGGAAAAAAAATCCAGCACAAAGATCAGAACGCTGATGCTTGCTCTAAAATCAGAGCTAAGCCCTTCACATTTTGGACTCATCCAGAGGTGAGAAAGTGCTCACGTGTCTTTTTCATTCACTAAAACTCCAGAATCTTAAGCTGATCATACTGTAGGCTTTAACGTAATTACAAACAGAAGGAAAGTTCTACAACTTGCTTCACTCTGTGCTGTAACTGAACCTAAGAAGAGCAAGGCAATTAGCTAATGAGTGGAGCACGGCCTCGTTCATAGGGACATGCTGAAGAACATGATGTTTCGATTGTAACAATCTTGGAGCTGGTGATTCCTTGCTGTGTGAAGAAAGATCAATTTGTTTAAATTGGCAAGTGATAGAGTCGGACTGAGGGCATCAAGCTCCAACACACGTCCATCAAGTAACAGATGGGCTACCCTGCAGAGCCGTAGATATTAGTATCCATTCATTTTCCATGTTTGAGAGAGCACGATCCCTTACTTGAGGTTTAGAATTAGATTGACCGTGGTTAATGGCGGGTCAGTTGTGGCTAGGAATGGGCACTTACTGTATGCTCGGGATTTCTCCCTCTGACAAAAAAACCTGAGCGCTTCAGACATGACTTTGACAAAATCAAGGAGCTTTAAAATAAGTAACAACCTGTAAAAATACCAGCTTTGCCTCGCTTTAAACAAACAGAGCACATTACTCATGTCACATCATGCCAGTAGTCCTCACCACTAATGTGTCCAGCCTTTCATGAGCATTTCATATTAAATCTTCCCAGTAGACACAGGTTACCAGAAAGCATTCTGCCAAGAGAGTTAACCGAGTTCAAATGTTTATTTAAAAAGTTATGTTCACGTATTGATGTTCAATTTCATTTCTTTCCACCTACTTTGATTGGCCCGGTTTTGACTGTCTATCATTGGTTAAAGCATGTAAGGTATAGCCAGAGCTAGATTAATAAAGACCCTAGTGTCGTGACTCCGCCAGTGCACAGCCAGTTATGATAAGTAAGACACAACATTCACCCGGCCAAGCAAAATAAGACCCTGAACTGATTATAGTGCGGATCAAAAAATATCACAATTACCTGACCTTAACACAAAACAATTAAGACCTAATATGTTCTTTTCCTCCTGTCTTATTTGCAATCCCTTTCTGAAACCCAAGTTTATATTTAATTACCCTAAAAAGGGAATTGGGTTTCATGCGCAAAGAAACGCTGCTCGATCCATCCAATAAAATCTTTGACTTAGCTTTATTGCTTTTTTTTCCTTTATTGTCTGATAGTTTAGCTTAATAGCTGGCAAAGTGAAATGCAAAAACAGGATCTAAAAAACGATCAGTTATTTCACTGGGGTCCTGAAATTCATCCCAATTTGATCATTTATTAAAAGTAGGATAAGAGATACATGTCTTTGGCAGAGTTTTCAGCTGATTGAACAAAAC
This sequence comes from Clarias buthupogon, assembly GCA_030014345.1. Classification (NCBI taxonomy): domain Eukaryota; kingdom Metazoa; phylum Chordata; class Actinopteri; order Siluriformes; family Clariidae; genus Clarias; species Clarias buthupogon. The sequence continues at coordinate 3,543,088 of JAQMYK010000006.1, forward strand.
CAAAGAACCCGTAATAAACCTTTAATCAAGTAATTAACCAAAAGTGGGTTAATCTAATTTATATCACAGCTTTACAGGGACGTGACACAAAGGGATTGATTGATTTTCTATATCAACTCTGTATTAATAAATTAAGTTGTAATATATCTCAGTTCTAATGTGCTCATTTTCTTGGAATCATGAAACATTGCATTTCTGTACTGATAACAGGAACTAAGTATTTCATGGAAATTTCACAACATTGAAAAGTAATAATGATACATGAACTATAAATAGATAACACAATTGATGTATTATTCTTTAAAATGTATCATTCCCCTGGGTTGGAGTCTTGATGTCTGCCCTTTGCAATCAGATAAGGAGTACAGTATATAAATATATTCTTTCTGTGTGTCTGCCCCACATGAGGGTAACATCAGGCGAAGGAAGGAAGGAAGGAAAATCATTTTGCTTCTATTCCAAATTAATAAACTCATTGAAACAATTCCCTCCCACTAGGCTTTAGACTAGAACTTTCAGACGCTGCATCATCTGACTCAAAAAGGAGCATTGATTCGCCTGCCATTTTGTACAGTACATAGTGAAGCATCTAACTAACCACAGATGAGACTGAATTATTGGAGCCAATCATGATAGCAGAATAATAGCACATAACTTAACTTCAAAGTAAAAAAAAAAAAATCCTTCTTCTGGTATATTTCCAGCAAATTAACCATTTTGCAGTGAGCAAAATCAATATGTTGTTAAAAACGCTTTGTTTGAATGCCGAGGTACCAGTGTATACTGTATACTGGTATATTAAGAAAGAAAGCATTAAGGATTTTAGCCTTAACAACTGACATTTTGCAAGAAATGTGCCTTGGCATACAAAGCATTTTTGTCATACGAGCAAACAAAGCGAGCTAAACCGTACGCCAGATAAGTTGCAAGCCAAGTCAAGCAAGTTTACAATTTTTTTGTGGGTTATTTTGCAAGATTTAGTGACAACATAATACAATCAATCAATGACAACATGAAAATGTCGCCACTTTTAGTTTTGTTTTTAAAGCAACCGGTGTCAAGAGGAATGATAAATTAAGGTTACAAAACAAATTTTCACCTTAAGTACTTGCCACAGATTAAATTTGTATGGTGAGGTATTATATACATTTTATATTATTAAGTCTATTATATTATTATTATACTGTATATTATATGTCTTCTCCTCTATCAGTGCCTAAACTCATTATGGGTTGTACGGCAAATCCACACAGTCATACTCCAAAACCTAATGAAAAACCTTCCCAGAAGAGCGGAGATTATTATATTTATAAAGACTACATGTGGAACGGGGAACAGCAAACCCATATCAAGCCCATGAGTGTTACAGTCAGGTGTTTGCTGACCTCCAGTTTTAAAGTGTAGCTACTTCTATACCTAACGATTGATGACAAATAAAGTTCACATGACATGACTTCCACTCATACTGTATATATATGAATTCGAATTTCAACAGAGAGTTAATTTTAGATCTGTTTCCAAGGTTTTAGAGGCCGTACAGTGAAAGACACCCTTTTGTTCTTGTCAGGGATGTTTATCCGCATTGCTAATCCGATATATTTGACAGGTATGTTCTATACATTCACAGCTATGCATATTCACCTATGTGTGTCCAGTGGATACGTGTTTATGTGTTTCCAAAGGGAGGGTAGCAGCAGTGGTTCGGGGTGGTCATAGTCCCTCTCGTTACCTTAGTAGTGTTGGAAAAGAAGGCTTCTTTCATTCAGTAGTGGTCTTATGCTGCTGGAGTCTGATAGTCTGGCAGCTTTTTTTTATTTTTATTTTTTTTTCTCATTGCCCAGGAGTGGTCAGGACGAGATGGTGGGATGGAGAAAGATTTCTGAGCCTTTACCTCCACTGTTTGGCTTGTAGCCATGAACTGAGGGGGGCAACGGAGAGAGAGAGAGAGAGAGAGAGAGAGAGAGAGAGAGAGAGAGAAGGCTTTCCATAATTCTGATCAAATTTTAGTTCATATTTCACCTCCTAATGTCTCATTGAGCGCCAGTGCTGGTGAACACCCACCCATCCAATATGACACCTAATCCACTCCTGCATTACGATAACATTTTCACAAGTTCCCATCACTGCGCAATAACAGTTCTAGATGAATTGAAGAACTGCCTCTTTATGAGGAGAGTGACACAAGCTATTAGTGTTCATTGCAGCTTGCTCTTTCTCTGTATATTTACACAACCTCTACCCCCCTCTCCAAAAAAAAAAAAAAAAACAGTCAATTTGACTCTACAGTGTGTACAAATGTGTCTGTGTGCGAGTGAAAAAGTGAGAGACCAATCTATCTTTTAGGAATGTAGTCGTGTGGTAAACCTGCGTGCATGATGAATACATTACGTATAGGTAAACCATCACGCTAACATGCTCCTAGAGAGCCATCCACCACACCTTAATATTATGCCACTGTGGGTTCCAGGACCATACTGAGTTTACAATAATATCTTTTTTATTAAAACTGCCACAGAGATATTGGCACTGCAGCAGTCCCCTCTCATCCTTCTGGCTAGCGGGCAGCATGCGGGCAGCGTTTATTAGTAGCTATCCCTTCGAGCTCTTAAAATAAGGCCTTAACAAGGCCGTTTCAGGTGATTTATTGCTAAACACTATTTCTCTGCCACTCTGCAATCTGATATGAGCTCAAATAAGGCAGACAACTTCTCTTTAGTCCAGAAAGGAACAAGAACCGGGTGTGTGTACATTTCAAAGGGGAGTACTGAGTTCATTTTTGGAGCAAACAGAACTCTCCAGCCAGTGCTAAAACTAATGACAAAATTGGAACAATCTGCAGCCTGAATGGGGTGCATTTTTTTTTATGTCACACCCTTTATTGTCTAAATGGACAAATCTATACACTAATTTGTCCTACGGGACTCAGCATGTTGTTACGAGGCCTGTCTTGGTGGCAGTAGCGTTGCTAAGGAATTCAGCACGGGCGTTCCTGGCACAGGTCAAAACAAAACTGTACCAGATTTCAAACTGGCTTATCAGGCAGAATTTGACTGAATTGTACCCGAGCACTGTGAAACAATGCATTTCAATACAAGAATCTAGCAACGTCCACTGTTGTAGTCAGCAATCTATTAACTACAGTATGTAACCAATGTACAGTAAAGAACTCGCACTCAGACCAAACACAGTATTGGTGCTGATAATGTTTTTTTAATGATATACATATAACACAAATAGAAGTTACTTCTGAACACATATAATAGAAGCTACTACTGAAGTTTATGCAACATGGAAGTGACCAATCTTGCTTCCGTAAAATTTCAAGTTGCTAACTTTGGCTGTTTTGGAGAAATATATACATTATTAAGTTATGTGTAAATATATACGTACCTTAATAATTTTGCATTTTAGAATAATACACTTTTTTTTAGGTTTGTCTATTTTCATGTGAAATCGAAATTGGCCAAGATTCATCTGGATGACAATCAAGATCATTGAAAGGTTTGAATGATCCTATATAAAAATTTACTTTTTTACCTACAGCAGGTGAGACACTTTCTATCACCAATGCCATTATTGCCATAACTGTTTAACACCAGGGCAATCTGGACACTCTCAACCCACAAATCCCATAGAGATCAAACTGATGAGCATGCTTGGGGCATGATAGCTCTGGATCACAACAACTGGCAAGCCAATATATTGGTTGCATAACATCATTTAAAAAGAGCTCCTCATGAGCTTACATCAACCAAATTCAATTTTCAGTTCAATTCAATTATATTTATATAGCACTTGGTCATTGGTAATGGTAATGGTCGTTGTCACAAAGCAGCTTTACAGAATAAAAAAAAAAGCATGAAAAATAAGTATATAAAATGTGAGAAACTACTATATACTATATACTACTGCTCAACAGGTTGTAATATTTGCAACTTTCTTTACTTTTGTTAAGTGTTTTATTTTCTATATTGTACAACAATACTGGAGATTTCAAAATTATGTACTTACAGTACAGGATGTAACAACAACAACAACAACAGTCAATTGTTATTTTAAGACACAAAGGTCAATTTACAATGATAAACTTTTCTTAACAATATTTATTTTTTCTTAATTATTTGCATGCAGTTTATTTAAGATTAAAAAATTTTGTTCAAAATGTTATCGGAATTAACCCGAATTGAAAAACATTGACTCATAATAATAACTGATGTGTAGCTTCACATTCATGCATTTAACTGCACACACAAACAGACAGATGCATTAATTTATTCTTCTTCTGTATCGCTTATATACAACATCTCTGGATTTTTATCTAAGTATTAAAGGCAATGCTTACGTTTGTAATTTTGTTAGTTTGTTCCATTATTTATGCCTCCTTAAAATGTGTGTGTGTATGGGCATGGCTGGAATTCCCAAATGGTTAATGCCACACTCTTGTCACAACCATGAAATTACAGCTGAATGTCTAGACCTAGCTCACATCTTGAGTGTTTCATTTCAAATTCAATGTGTTAGTGTTCAGAGGCCAAATGCCAAAAACTTATGTTAGTTCCAAAATTTATGGACCAGATTGTATATATATAGGGTGTAACGGTACATGCATTCAATGCATTTTATACATATGCCTATACAAAACACATATGTTTACAATCCACATCTAAAATGTCCCTGGAACAGCAAGTTTAAAATGTTCACTACACGGTGTTCTTGGGGTACTGTATCTACGTATGAATAAATAAATATTGTAACATACATAAAGTATTTCATTTTTTCAAATATATTCAGTATTAGTACATAGTTGCTTCAGTTCTCTGTTCTGCCTGAGAGGGTGCTGTGGACCTGTTGGTAGCGTACAATTAATGCATGCGATGATATTCTAGAAAGTACTGACTTGGGTTAGAGCACCAAATCACTAGACACGACTTACAAATAGGTGAGGAGATGTAAAGTCATCCCAGGTGAGTTTTTTTTTCCATAAAATGGCAGTCCCTGCACATCATTTAAAAGCACATGCAGAAGCAATGCACCCCAATGGATTTTAAATAAACTCCACTCCAAAGACACACATGGAACTCTTTCTCATAAGCATAATGAGCAGACGGAAACTCTTTCCATGTTCTCTATCTGCATAATTCATGAACGCATTAGGTGGTAATGGAGAGCGCTGAATACATGTGGTGAGATCTCATGCAGAATGTAAACATGCAGATGGCTGTTTTACATGCAGACGCTTGGTTAGTTGTGTGTGAGGGCTTGGCACTTTTGGAAATGAGACCCCCACGTCCTACCTTGGAGGCATGTGCTGGGAGGTCTATCCTTCCGAGGTTTTGCAAATATCTTACCAATGTCTGGGGGTACTGTATTGAAAAACAAGATCTTAAGTACTCCTGGTGTGTAGTACCTGTATCAAGAACCTCCTCTAGGAATAAATCAATAAATCATTTGCAAACTGCAGTTCTTTGGTTTCGAATGAGATTAATTGGTTTGGAAATGTAAAACTATTGCATGAAACTATCAAGAACATGTCATCTCACCAGGCTCAGGATAGGTGCCAACTGTACAAGCCACTGTGTACTGGATGGCAGAGGTGTCAAGTAACGAAGTACAAATACTTCGTTACCTTACTTAAGTAGAAATTTTGGGTATCTATACTTTACTGGAGTAATAATTTTTCAGCCGACTTTCTACTTCTACTCCTTACATTTTTAAGCAATTATCTGTACTTTCTACTCCTTACAATTTAAAAATAGCCTCGTTACTCTATTTTTATGATCAGAACTTTGGGTTTTCTTCAATAACAGTACCCTTGTATTTATTCACATTTTATGACTATGGTAGGACAAATTTACACATACAAGTATGCACTAGATATCTTAAAACTCAGAGTTCTCCTGAAAATAGAAAAGCCGATTCACTCTAAAGAGGAGCAGCTGAACTATGCAAAACTAACTGAACAAGCAATAACAGGGTCCATCATCTATGCACTTTGTTATATCGTGGAATATTTTATCCTTATAGTTCTTGCTGCACACTCAACACACTCATCACACTCATCACACTCAACTCTCTTGGCCATGTAGGCAGAGATGTGCATTTTCAGCCATGCATCAGGTCAGCATGGTGTCTTATTCTTCAAACCATTCCTGATCATTTTTTGCAGTGTGGTAGGACACACATTATCCTGCTGAAAGACGCCATTGCCTTTAGGGAACATCATTGTTAAGGGCTTATCTAATCCGGTGGAAGTACAGACTGCTCAGAGACAGACTACGTCGTTATTATCACCAGACACACTGAATTAATTAAAGACAATGATCAGACCCTGCAGGGACTACATGAAACTACAACACCTCTACAAAAACTACGTACATGTTTAACGTGCCATTTTTTAAATACAATCAATAAAACCACACACAAAGGATGAGTCAATGGACCCGTTGGACTTGGTTTTGGAGCCCTGGGATTTTTGGGTCTTGCTAGAGTGTGAGGTTAATTTGTGTTTTATTCTATTCTACTCTAAATGGAAATCTAATTATGTTTTGCAGCTTTAATTAGAAAAAAAGGGAGAAAGTTCTGTTTGACTTACTGTCTTTATACTGTAAAAGGCACTAAACTGGCACTGACACGTCGCTAGTGTTTTCTCGTTACCTCTGTTGGGTGGTGAGCTGAATGAACTGTCAGTCGATAGATAAGATTAATAGCACAAAAATCTGTTTTTGAAGTGGTTTCAAAATTTTGCCTGTAGGCCATAAATCTAAAGATAAGACTAAAGCTATGTCTAAAACTTAATAGCTTAGTTACAGTAGATTTGTAAGTGCTAATTTGGAGGCTGCATATTTGCCAGTGCTGTTGATGACAAATCCTGAAATATCAAGCCTTTAGAATATAATGGTGAGTTTTTTATTAATAATAGATATTTTGCAAATGGGTCCATTTAAAACAATTCTTTTAATTGATAATTTTTTCATACATGAGTACCTTTTTAATCAATACACGACTACAGTCTCAGTCTTATTAGCTGGAACTTTTGTGTTGTTTTTTTTGGTGATGATTGCACTTAATCTAATCTTTCTTTAGTTTTGTGATGATGCTGCACATCCATGTGGTCAACAATCTTCACATTTTATGGAATAAAGCCTTTTTTTGTTTGAGGTAGTATGATTTGGACCTGGTCAGACTGGTAAATTAAATGTTGTAAAATAAAATTTTTGTAATAATTGCTCTCTTCGATTCTCTTCACTTCTTTCTCTACTCAATCCGTCCCCACTCAACACAGTACAGTTTATTCATTTGAGCTGGATAGTCATTCTTAGGGGCAGAGTTTTAAACTGCCCTGTGACATTGTCCCATAAAATCTACTTAACAAAAATAAGAATCAAAGAAGCCTCAGGAGTATCTGTGTCATTTTGCTGCATTGTGAGATAAGCGGGCATTGTGATTGTTGTTAAATACTAATGTGACTGATATGCAAAATGTTGATTTCAGTTGTACTTTTTCTTCTACCCTGTCTTAAATTACAGGTTGAGTCCGATATTTTTTGTTAATGGGCTTCTGTAAGAAGGGGGGATTAGGTTTGAGGTAGATGTAGCAGTGGTGTCCTTTTGGTCCTGTGCTTTCATTAATGTTATGTCTTGGGGACAAATGGCCACATCTTCGATCATGTTCTGCCAGAGGGTGTTCCACTCTAGAGAGAAAGCTTCTTCATGTGTATCTGTGATGTTCTGTGTGTTGCTTTGATAAATTAGACCAAGTGTTTAAGCCAAATATAGTGCCTCTTTACAGCAAGTTCTAAAGGTCTAAAGAAGAGGTGGGCAACTGACAGGATTTGTTCTCGCTCTCTTCCTCTCACTGCTCACATTTGCATTAGATTTTCATAGGGGAACTATAATAGATATTGTTTTTTATTTCTGCGATGGTAGGATTAACACTTTTTAAATAAGGTGTTTTGTAAATAAGAATTCTGTTTTACTAATGAAGTACATGTAGTAGAAACTTTTAGAAATATGAAATGACTTCATCAACTAATGTATTAACACCACAAATTTTTACTGTATATACAATCCAACAGATAACTGTAGTGTGCTTAAATAATAATTACAGATGTAGTGAAAGTCTTCTGGAAAAAAGTATTTCACCTGAGGTGCAGGCAGAGTGCTACTGAAATGGGAGGTGGCGAAACCAGGGATATCTGAATTGGTTAATAATGTAATGACTAAAATCAAAACATTTATTTCATGCAGTTCTAAAAGTGGAGATGAGCTCTTTCTACTTTTCTACTTGGGTTTTTTCCACTTTGTTGCTCCCATATGTCTCAGTGTGTCACTGTTACGAAGGAGAAATCTTCATTCTGTTGGTATGAAATTTTTCGCTAAATTATCAGCCAGCTTCCTCTTGGTTACCTTCAGTGTTCAACTCATTGGATCTCATGCAGAATAAAAACAATAAACAACTCCTGATGTGTGGTGACAACAAAAAAACTCCTCCTTTGTGTGTGGTTTTATTAGTTGTATTTAAAAAATGGCACGTTAAACATGTATGTAGTTTTATGTAGAAGTGTTGTAGTTTCATGTAGTCCCTGCAGGGTCTGATCATTGTCTTTAATGTTTCTAGTGATAATAACGATGTGGTCTTTCTCTGAGCAGTCTGTACTTCCAACGGATTAGATAAGCCTGTTTCGTTCCTTTTTAGTGATTTGTGTTTGTGCACATGCACAGATGTAGGAAAGAAGAGATATCCGATTACGAGCTGAATCACTTAATCAGTGGCATCTAGTAGGGCTGCATGATTTGGGAAAAATGTCACATTGCGATTATTAAGGTCAAAATTGCGATTTGCGATTGCGATACGA
>JAQMYK010000006.1:3553445-3570472 GCA_030014345.1 Clarias buthupogon
CTGTCATTTATAAGTAAATCTAGATATAACAAACATTAACGTTTCATGGTGAAGAAAAAACTGAGATTTTCTGGTAACAAAATTGTGGCTAGTAAAAAGGCTGAATGGCGAGTGACTCCAGAAATCCACTAGCCACATTGGCCAGTGAGCAAAAAAGTTAATGTCAAGCCCTGGTGTAGATGGAAATTGGATAAAACTAAAGTTGTGTGCTTGAGCTACCTTGAAGGGGAATTATTTTTACAAGAATACATTAAAAGTAAGATTGGGGAGTGGTGGCTCAGGTGGCTAAGGCTCTAGGCTCTAGATTTTCTAGGAAAATCTGGGTTCAAACCCCCCTGGCGCTGGAGTATCCCCTGGTTGGGTGCCAATCCATTGCAGAGCACACACACATGCACAAACCTACTACAGGGAATTTGGAAATACCAATTAGCATAATCCACATGTCTTTGGACTGTGGGAAGAAACTGGAGTAAACCTGAGGAAACCTGTCAAACATGAGGAGAAGATGCAAACTCCATGCACATGGACTCGAGGCAAGGCTACAGTGCCAAATACTACGCCACTGTGCAGCCCTCAAGTGTTTAGCTTAGTTTTAATTCTAATTACATTTTTGTTTGGTTTATTTTTATCTTGCCATTCCAATACTTCTGAAGTGGAGTATGCATGACTTATAACATTACACTCATGTTTTTTTCCCATATGAAAATGACCTCATTCCATCCTGCAATCGATCAATTATGAAGCAAGTCTGAAGATTTTATCATCGAACAGTCAACATCATCCAGAATAATGTAGCCTGTACTGTACATTTTCACATCACACTTGACCTACCTGCTAAACACAACTGAGCTTGACATCATTTTGGAGGCCAATAAAAAATGCTCCAGGCCACTGTAAACCCCTGTCCTACCTTCACGTTATACGTGTAAAAGCACAGAAACACAGTCGTGAATAAGCACAAGGATCTGAGCAGCCTGCTGCATTAAGGTGTTGACCTTGTTCTCGTGGTTTTAGCTCTGGCAGAAACCAAGCCTGTGTACAGTGAAACACAGTAGTGGTATGGCTTTTAATAGGGATTAGCACTCTGTAAGTCCACAGGTCACTCCCAACACTGACAGTTTTATATGTGATCAGAGGTGCGAGTGAAGCTGAGTACGGTGAAGGTTATAAAGACTGCCTCTTTCAGGCTAATGCTACTGCACGTATGCTAAAGACAAGTACTGTATATTTGAATGATAAAATAGCTTGGCATCATGCTAAGTTAGATATTCAAAATGAAATCAATTTACAATAATTTTTTATTGGAAGAGCTTTATATTTTGAAGTTTTCCTAAATAGTGTTTGATTTGCTGTAACTCAAAACCATTGTATTGTTATAGAATAAAAAAAATGTAAATAAAATAAAAAAATTAATATATATATAAAATTTTTATAATAATAATAATAATAATAATGTATTATTGTTATTATTATTATTATTATTATTATTATTATTATTATTATTATTATTATTATAACAGTACTGTAAAATAGCGAGTATCTATTAAGAAGCCCATTAAAATTGAAGTAATTTATTAGCCATAATATTTTAAATTTAGTACAATGTTTTTGTGCAGTACTTTTATATGAATTAAATAAAAAGGTTATTTAAAGATATCGTTCCATTTCATACAGTACACTGGATAACCTGAAACCAGTCTCAGAAGAATTGTCTATAGGTATGTCTAAAGTGGTATAAGTGAATTTTAACATGCTGGAGTCATTTTAAGACATAATTTAATCTGTATCTGATCTACTTTTTCGATCTCATCTGTGATTCACTCTTCGATTATCGAACAGGGAGTGTATTTGGCTGACGACGAAAGAAGTACAACTTGGATAAATAAGATAAAATGATAGTAGAATTAGGTACATTTTAAAGAATTTCCTAATATTGCTTACAGTTGTTTTCTGGGAGGAAAGGAAAAGAGTAATAAATTAGACAAGGAAAAAAAAAACAGTAAAACAGTAAATCCCTCGCTGCACACTAAACATAATTCAATATACAGATATTGCACATGTAATTTAGCCACCAATCCAGTGGAGACCAAAACCATATAATGTTGTCACACCAAACAAAATTTTGTCAAATTACAATTTTAAAAATGAAGCGGTTCATCTTTGTTGCAGACAGACATGTACGTACATAATAATAATAATATCACTGATTACATTAAAGCTGATCAGATTATTTATAGCTTTAACATTTTAACTATTTCTACAAACTCTTTTCCCATCAATGACACATACTTCCGCTAGTCTAGCACAAAGGTCTTACTAGTGTGACAACCCAGCGCTCCCTAATGGATCTTTCAGGACTTTAGTGTGGCACAAGAGTGGGACATTGTAAAATCTGTCATCGCAGATGTTACACATCTGATAAGTTTGCAAATGTTCTTTTCTTTTAATTGCAATGTGTGCAAGCAGTCACGTACAGCGGGTGTAGCCTGGCACCATGATGGACAGTGACATTTTCTTAGCTGAGTCAGACTGCAGGAGCACGGTCTCTGTGCGTCTGCTGCAATGCTCTATTAGCTCAGTGTGCTGTGTCAGCCAGCCATTGCAACGTAAACACAGTCACCTGGAAATCTCTGGGCGTAGCGGGTGTGGCATGTTGGGCACCAGAGTGACGGTGCCATGCTTGTTCCGTCCCTGTGTCTAAGGTGGAAAAACATGGATGACGTCAGCCTCACTGGCCAACACCTTACAGGCGACACGCTGCCGTTTACGAAACAGAACAAAGAAAGCCTTTTGCTTCAGCAAGATTCGCAGATTTCAGAAGAGTTAACTCCTGTCTGGAGTGGAAACGTTAGGTGGCAGCAAAGGCGCCACCTTGGAGGGGAAAAAAAAAGCCTGACGTCAAATGTTTACTTCTTTTAACCATTTACAAGAGATTTCCCTCGTGACTGTTACTTCAGGCACACTCTGACACACGCGCACACACACACACACACACACATGCGCTTTTACCTGCTTTAGGCCAGGGTTAGAAAGTGCTTGTTTTTCCATGGGAGGTCGGGGTGAGTTATAAGAGAGCAGGGACATGTGTTGTACATTTTATGGATGTATCCCACCTAAGGCAGAAAGCTGTCATACACAATTAAGGTAACCTCCTGTCATCTCACCCACTCTTCCCCTTCATGAGCCTGGACGTCTTACTGACAGAGTACAAATGGAAATTTTTCTCCCCAGACAAGAGGATTCCCTGTTTATCTTCCTCGGTAACGCGGCTTGCCATAAACTGAGGTAATCAGTAGTAGTAAGCGTGAGCAAAATTCTCCCAAGTCTGTATTTTTCCACTGAAGCTACCTAAAAAAAAAAAAAAAAAAGGTAAATGGTTCAGGAAAGCAGTGATTGGTCATTTTTCCCAGTGTTTGTTGAGGCTGTCTAGAGACATTCTGTTCATCCATGTGACAGCTGACTCAGTTCTGCAATAAAGAATCACCGTTTAAATGTGATTCACTATTTACTGTGGGATAATGTATGTTTAAACTGTAATCAAGTATGTGTGTTTAATAAGGCAAAACAGAATCATCATGATTTGCTCAGGAAAACACAACAAAAAAAGAATTCTACAGTCTATATTTTGTTCTGGTTGTTGTTGTTGTAGTTGTAGTTGTTGATGTTGTCAATTTTCTCTGCTATAAAAAGGTATCCTTTCAGCCTCAAATTCCGAGAGAAAAAAACCCCCAAAAAACATTATTAACATGTTAGCACGTTATTGTTTCTTTTCCTGTTGTTTATCAGAACTAAATCCAGTAAGAAGCCGATGCGAGAAATCGAAATTGCCCCAAAAGAAGAGTGGTGAAGAACATGTGTTTAATTATTTATTCAAGGCAGGAACGATTACGAAAACGGAAGACTGCTTGTAACGAATCCAACTCGTTTTGATTCATAGATTCAGTGTCATTCTTCCCGTCAGTTTTCTGACGTTACCCCCCCCCTCACCCACCCACCCCTTCCCCCGTTCCACATCTGTCTTGGAACAGGTTGAAAAGTGCAATAAGCTGTTCGGAATGCTGACTTTTAAAATTTCTCTCCGTGCCGGAGTTCTGTTTCACGGTGAAACACGAGGGTGAGCTTTTATATGGCGTAGACTAAACAAAAGGTTGGCTATTGTTTTCCCCTTGGCAGTTCCTCAAGTTTAAAACCTGCCGTTTTCTTGGATACAGCTCACGTATTAACAGATGGGCCGCCACATCCCGAAGTGACTTTGCACATAAAGAGAGTAGTCTCCAATACCATTGGTATCTAAAAGGTGCCACACTTGTTTCAAATAAGTAACCATGTTGAGCAAAACATCATTGCAATTTTTTAGCATTAGAAGATAACCGGCAATAACACTTTAACAGGTTGTTCATTTTCAGTAAAACATGCAAATGTAGAACACCACTTTTTTCCTACTGTGTATCACCTACTGTACTTCATGTTAAGCAACACATTTATGACAAAACACAGAGTAGATGAACAGATGAGGTGCAATCTACGTACAATCTGTTGCTCATTGGATCTTTCTATGGTGACAAAATAAAGTTGTCAACTGAAGTGATAGACTTGTAGAGTTGTTAAAATGATACATTGTGCAAAGTGCTCTACCCTACAGTACATGGCTTTGCTATATTTTCTTTCTGAGCTTGTAAAACTCCATCTTGGACTATAAGGTCCACCAATGCCTGTCTAGACCAGACTAACAGCAGTTGGGGGACAACGTTTTTAAAAACTTTGGATACCATCCTCTAGGACCATCATCATCATCATCATCATCATCATCATCATCATCGTTATCATGACTTCCTCTAACCTCCTTCCATTTTAGATTAAACTTTAAACATGTAAAACCTTTTGCTTGTTACCAATCTCCTTTCTTCTTTCTATTAGTCTTTTTTCTTTTGTGTTCTGTACGTGTGAGGTAGGCAGTATGGTGGTGTAGTACTGTAGATCCATTAGCATTGTAACCTCGCACCTCCTGGGTCAAGCATTCGAGTCCCATCTCAGGTGTGTGTGCATGGAGTTGGCATGTTCTCCCTGTGCTTGGTAGGTTTCCTCAGGCTACTCTGGCTTCTTCCACGCACATGCAGATTGGTGTTTCCAGATTTCCTGCGCTTGCGCCCTGCGATGGACTGGCACTCCGTCCCATGTGTACCCTGCCTTGTGGGTGGGATGAGCTCCAGCCCTCCTGTGACCCTGTACAGGATAAGTGGTATAGTGAATAAATGAGTAACAGTGTGTGTACAAGAAGCTTAAAGATCACACAGACGCTATACAAATGGAACATGTACTTTACCGTATATCCAAACATAAATTGAGTGTGCGTAACCCAGGGCGCAGTGTAACAATTGAAACTTAAATAGTTCACATTACTGGAAACAGCAGGAAAAGAAAATGAGACTTTACTGGAACATGTGAGAAAGAATGTTCTTTTACCCTGCTTAAATTTGACTTTGGTAACCCTATAGCAACATTGCAGCCATGGTGAAGGTCACACAACCAGTTTTTCCATCTGATTCATTGAGAGCTTTCTGCTTTGATTAGTAGTTTTTCATTTTAAACGTTCCACAGGGGCTAGTTGAAGCATGTAATCTCATAAAGAGCATAGTGATGGACTGTCATTATATCTGCGTCACAGTTTAGCATACGTCACTCAGCACCCTAAAAAGACTCTGCTAATGGTTTAACGGCTGACAGATAACGGTGTAACTGTGACAGCAACCCTTCGTATTTCATTTCCATAACTCAGTGTTAACAGCGTTTTGATAAAGACAGGGTTCGTTTGACAAAGTAACAAAAAATTCTTAACATAATTCCATCATGCTGAAAGAAAGTAAAACAGAATTAATAAAGTAAAATGATCTTCATCTGATGATGTCATGTTTTTGTTTTTATTTTTACAGTTAACTAATGTAATTGTTACTCTACAGAACGTGCTCGGGATCAGAAAGACTATTAAACTGGAAGGCAGGTGAGAGAATTTAGCTCTCAGGTTGTATTGATTAAGTTTCTGATTACGTGATTTGGCAGTATTCAGCATGTACTTCCTCTGAGTGCAGTCCAAAGACATGCAGTGTACAGTAGGCTGATTGGTGTTTCCAAATTGCCTGTAGTTTATGTGAATATGTGTTCTTATGCCGTGTTGGCACCACATCCAGGATGTATCACCCTGCCTCGTGCCCTGCCCTACGCCGCTTGGCATGGTCCCCATGACCCTACACAGGATTCATGGTATAGGTTATGGATGGATGGATGATTTGGAAGGATGTTGATTAAAGTCTTACAGTGGAGAACCATTGATTGACATTTATTTGCTCTGGAACATCACTAGGATTATAAATCTACCTCTCTTAAAAGTTGATTTGTAAGTGTCAAGTAGAATTACAATAAATTACAGTTCTTCCAAAACTTTAGTCATACACTGTTTGGCTTCAATCAGGTCCCCTTTTTATTTTAATCTCAGCAAGAAATGTGTTCATGCTCTGACTTCCACAAGTCAGATACCACATTGCCGCGGTCTTATCAGTCGTTCTGCATAATCTACAAGGGCATTTTCTGGTCAGACATTTGGTCTGTTACAGTCAATGAAAACAAGTTCTTTAAGAATGTTTTGAGAACTTTTCGAAATGTTAGATTTAGTCCTTCCATGATATCAGCTCATGGCATGTTAAATGTGCAGTGATTATCTGACCACCTGCCTCTAGCAGCCACGGGTTATGCTAACATAGACCTATACATGAGCCAGTGTGTATTTTACTTCGCTTAAACCTGTCAATAGATTCTGGTAACCCAACAGGCGCAACACAGAGAGCTGATAAATACAGAGATAAGAAGAGTGCAGCGGTCTTTACTCTATACTGTATCTCTATACAAATGGAACACATATGATTGGGTTAGTTTAATTCAGACCATATTGGTTAGCACTCGACCCTGCAGAGAGGATCATCTCCATTTCCTTTTGTGGGGTAAATAGTTAAAGCTAATTTAACAAAATCCCTGGTGCCAGTGCTTTGTTTGGTCTTAACAGTCAACTAGTGTGCTTTTTCTTTGGCCATAAGAGTGCTCTAACTAAAACCATCTGCACATTTGACCAGTTTAGATAATGATAAAGCAAGACGCCTGCTATCATTTCCCTAGCACTGTAAACCCCCCCCCCACACACACACACACTGCTTGTATTTCCATTTTCCCATTTGGTTGTCCACTGGGACCAAATTCTCACTGTATGTAATCTGTAGATCTTTGCTCAAGTTGTGGATTAGCTTTAAACAGTGGTCAGGGCAAAAGCACGGCAAGAGAACACCGTGGAATAAAAGAGCGAAATTGAATTTCCACAAAACCTTCATTGCAATAACAGGCGATCCTTAGGTGGGGATTACAGTGCAGGATGATCAGATGACTTGATAAGTGTAAGACGGTCATGTGTCAGACGATGGGGTGCAGGGGCATTGGGCGGTGGCACCATCGTTCCATGTTTGAAAAGAAAATATATTCAGCACATGTTCGGGACTGGAGCAAGAGTGTTGAAACGAAATGGTTCCAGAAGTCTTGCAGAACTCCAGAGGAGGCTGTGTTGATAGACTCGGCTAAAAGATTTTCTGAAAGTTTCATGAATGCATGCTCTGAGCATTGTATTCCAACACAAACGTATATAAAAAAAAAATATATATATATAATAAAAATAAAAATAATGCCTTTACTATCAAGCTGTTAAAATAAAAGTATTCATGTTTAACCACACTGGATGTGACAAGCAGGTTTCTTGGCAATTGCTGCCATCAGGAACTTATTGCGGCCCATCTAATTGAGATGCATCACCACATGATCCCAGAAGAACTTCCTTAGACCAAAGAGAAAAGAAGGGAAATTCAGTTGTGTTCTCTCTTTCAGTGCGGGAGGACCAGACATGTGGGCGAAACAAAGCATCTCTTCGCATCTGACTCTAGGATGTCTGTTTATCCACAAAAAAGAAGAGACCACGGTGTCCATCCGTCTTAAAAAAAAACAAAACAAAAAAAAACAATGTTGTTTTCGCTTTCTGATTCGTTGGCCCTGCTTTGGTATGGTTAGCATGCTAACGAGAAACAGATGTTTTAGATGGAGGGGGACAGGAAGAGACGAGACAGGAGCTGGAGACAGAGTCCTCAGACATGCTGTCAAGATGGAGTAAGGAGGCTCTGCAAACGCAAGGAGGTGTAATTTAATCACCCAAAAACCGAGAAGGCCGAATGCTCCCACAGTCACCTCCCAGCTACACCCATCGCTCTTGTTTGTCTGCAGTCTGCTCAAATGCTTAAACACAATACACTTTGGACATAAATACCAAGCCTTCTCATTTCTAGTAATGTATTTAGTCACGAGGCGTTCCCAGTGGGACATCGCTTAGCCAATAAGCTACGATTAATCCATCACAGGGTTTCTGTGTACGTTTCCTTCCATAGCTCACTCCCCATGAACAATTGAGCTCTAGCATCATAACCGCATTAGCATTCATACTTCACAACATTAAACAGAATCTATCCACTTAGTATGCTTTGCTAGGTTTGTGGCATTAACCGCGGCTTGTAAAATAACTGGAAGATTACAGAAAATGTTTGCGTGTAACCGATTTATTTTTCAGAGGGTGCATTTAAGGTTTCCATCTCCCTTCATCAATCTTTTTTCACTAAGACTCCAAGGGGTGGCATATTTCATCCTGGACTGTTTCTTTCAAGACTCTGTCACCACTCAGTTATAAACAGACACATTAACTTCTTACGTCAGTGTGTTTGCCCAAGACTGGAGCCGGTGCATGGTGAGAGCTCCAGCCTAAATGTGTGTGCGTGGAAATGAGGAGTGTAATATAACTGTGGCGCTGGAAACCATAGATAATCATGGATGTCTACAGTATATTTAATATTAAAAAGTTTTTTTTCTACATTACGGGATGAGAGTAAGCCACCATCTTCAACAACTGAGCCATGGTTAAATGTTTCCATGGTTATTTCTCAATCCTACAGTATCCACGCCCATCTCCTGGAAAAATGATCAAGTCCAAGGATTTTGCAGATAAAATGTTCCATTAAATGTTGCACTGAGCATGGCACGGTTCAGCTTTTATTACTTCTGGATAAATGTTTTTTTATTTTTTATTCTTTATGCATCTAGGGCTGCCTATCGTGGGAACACCGAGCATGAAGAACACTGAGAATACATGAGAATACACCCCGAATAGACACCGGTCTACCAGGTACATGTACATACAGCACACACACACTCTTACAAGTCATACCTACAGTAGGAGTGATTTGCTGCAGCCAGTTCACCTACTGTAATGTATTGTTGTAATACAATGAAAAGTCCGATTTTATTTTTGTTTGTTTGATTTTTTCAAAATCAGAGAAAATGAGATAACCCAGAGGAAACTCTGACAAAAAGAGTGAAAACAAAGTAACACAGTAGAAACACTGAGCCGATCCCGGGATCGAACAGGTGACCCTCCGTGCTGTGTCATTGTGCCACCTACAGTAGAGACAGTCTTGGCTGAAGGAATATGTTTTTCCATAATTCTCCATTACACTTTCTTCAACTCCTTTATTCCAGTAAATAAATGTAATGCACAAATCAACACCTTGAAATCTATTTTTTTCCTCCAAAAATGTTGGTAACGGAATTAATATTTTATTCTTTATGTGTCACATATTAACATGTGACTAAAGATGCTGTAGTTTAAAAGAACAATTTACTGCATATGTTTAAGTTTACACTATATGGGCAAAAGTATGCAGACACATGATTGTCCCACTCACATAGAAATCTGGCAACACACACTAGTTTGTCTAGGATGTCTGTGTATGCTGTAGCATTAAGATTTCTTTTTGCACAGAGCACTCCTAGTTAACTCCTGATTAAACAACTGGCCAATCAAAGGCACATAAAAGTCACGACATCATTTTATATCAATTTTAAACTTTTGAGCAAACTTTTGAAAATCTGATGAAAGTTTAAATTAAAGTAGGTATTTGTTAGAAATGACCTCTTGTGCAGACACAGTAGTTAAAAAAGTAAAATGAACACAAGAAATGATGCCGTCTGTGTAAAGCTGAACTTGGGCCTCTTAGGAACTCTGTACCTCTTTTGGTGTACAGTACATGTTAGGATTGAGCAAACATTTTACCAAACCAAGTTCAGTTCAGTTCAGCCTTCCTTCATAGACACATATCCCAGCTTCCTGTTAGTAGTCTGGGGTCAGAGCACAGGGTCAGCCATTATATGTCACCCCTGGAGAAGACAGGGTTAAGAGCCTTGAACATTGGCATTTTTCATAGAAGGAATTTATTCCATTTGTCTTAAAAACTTTTCATCTGTAAGCCTTTACAACATCTCCGGTTACATGTGAGGTTTGAGAGGTGGTTTAGCTTATATTGATCAAATCATTACAGGCTACAAGATAATAAAGGACTGACATATTTGAACACTGTAACATTACCTTTGTAAGGACGCGGCTCCTCTTGCTGCAGAATATATTACAAGAATCATTAAATGGTGACAAGCTTGCCAACCTGAATTTATTTTTTAAAAATTGGTAGATATGCTTACAAGTAATAAGACCTGACAGTGAGGAAATATGGCAAGGCAATCGTTCTTGAATTTCATCTCCTCCTGTTTCCTTATTCAGATCAGTTTCTTATTCTCAGAAACCTCTCTTCCTCCCCAGGGCGATCACTCTATCGGTTCTTTTTTTCCCCTCATTGCAGAACGACTGCACAGGAGCGATCAGTTAGCTGCATTTACATTGACATTATCATCGGGCCTCTGAGTTAATAAAGTCAGCATTGAGTTGCCCTTCCTGAGATCTTCTTGTTGAGCCTGTTGAGCGTCAGGGCACCAGGGTCTTTAGTCTTTACTCAAATTTTTATTCTAGATTTTCTGATTGTAAGTTGTAAATCTTTTTCTCAGACAAACACATGCTCTTTTGAAAGAAAAAAAGCAGCATGGTGGCAATGATGCTAACACAGATTGTCACCTGCGCAGGCCTGAAGCACAAAGAGTCACTGTGTGAGAGGAACGGAGGCGCCAACAGGGCAATAATGAGAGAGATTGGTGTTGGTAAGTGTAATTATGCAACAACCGCAGGTAGACATGTCAGGGCCTCCATGCAGCAGCGGCAGCAGCAGTATTGGTGCTTCGAGTCATGCGGTAACTTGGAGGAAGGTGGCGTGTACCTCCGGGGTTCGGGTTCGATTCCCGCATCTGGGTCTGTATGCATGGAGTTTTCATAATCTTCCGGTACTTGGTGGGTTTCCTTCCATCAGGTTCGGATAATTGGGGTTCCCAAATTGTCTGTAGTGTGTGAATGAGTGAGTGTGTATGAGAGTTCCTTGCAATGGATTGGCACCCTGTACAGGGTGTACCCCACCTCGTGCCCTAAGTCTCCTGTGATAGGCTCCAGGCCCCCTGCGACCCTGTATACAGGATAAAGCAAAGTGAGAAAAAAAAAATCTGAATCTCATTATAAAGTTCAAATAAAAGGTCATGCTTGCTCATCAGGGACTATCTGACCATTTTAATTCATACACATTCACATTCCATACAAACTTACATAATTCTTCTGATTGTGTAATGCTGCTTTGCGACAATTACAATTGTTAAAAGAACTATACAAATAAAACTGAATTGAAAATTGAATGCTACATGCTGTAGCTTGTCCACACAGAGGAAGCGGAGCATTGTCAAAAGTTCCTGATCATCAAGTCATTGTATAATTGGCCACTGTAAAATAGTTTATAAATCCTGTCCTATGCCATTCATAACAGAATGTGTAATAAAACATTCAATAAAGCCAAACACGTACAGTATGTACTGAAGAACAAAAAAATGGTGACGAGACGAGAAACAGGAGGCCAGTCTTGGAGGACAGCGTCATGTGCTGACAGTGAGATCTGATTGACAGCATGGTGATGAACAGGCCGGGACATTGCCCAGGCACTATCACATCTTTATTACGCAGAATAACATAAAGATCTCTTCATTACACATTGGTCAACAACAAATATTCAAATTATACAGTAAGTACGTCTACAGCACCACAGACAGTGACACAGACAAGGGCTGAGATGCAGAAACCATGGAATTAAGATTAAGATTCTTTAAGAATTAAATTAAATATTAAAAAAGTCATTCGGTTTCACCCAACAACTGCTGTCCCTGCTCAACCTGCTCATGCTTACTGTTACTCCATAAGCATGTCCAAAGAATAATCTCAACGGGTTAACAAACTTTGTACATACTGTATCGGGGTCGGGTTTAAAACTTCATCCTCCTCTGTAAGATGTAAGAGGAGCAAAGGACACTTCTAAACCTTATTTGTAATTTCTTTCCATTTTGCAGCCTAACTATTAGCTAGATTAAACACACACACACACACACACACACACAGAAAACAAGATCAAAGTGAGCTTTAATGACCGGCCATTAAGCTCATGATGCATGGTGCTCGACTGAATAGTATTTAAAATTTTGTTTCCAAAATCCAAAAGTTACTCTTTCATTTTTTTCCCCGCTTATGATGTGTTTGTTCAGCACATGAGTTTATGTTGGACATTTTTGTGCTGGTTTATAATTTACCCCATGACTGAGGTTCCTTTTACTGCCCTTGACTGCAGCTGAATTTATCTGTCCACTGGTTTGAATAGAATTTGCTGATACAATTGTAAGAAAGTGAGCGTGACAGTAGTCAGTGATTGAGCTTTTCAGCATTAGTGCTGTGATCCACCAGGGGGCCCCTCTCAGTGGGGGCCCTGTGGCAGCCTTGCCCCTGCAGTCGCTCTGCTTATGGATGTAACTGGATATGAATACTGTACATTGTTAAGAATAATCAGATGCTGCTTGGCCAAGAAGCAGCACCACCTTTAACCTTGATTAAGAAATAAGAAAACAAAGTTCTGCTTGCGGAACAAGAAGCATTTGAGTCACCAGGGAATTCAAACTCCATATATGTGATAATCTGGTTATTCTGTACATTCAGGTCATCAGCTGAGTGTACTGTTTTTTTTTCCAATTGCGTTTCTTCAGCCCGTGCTTGGTGGGTTTCCTCCAAGTTCTCCAGTTTCCTCCCACAGTCCAAATACATGCAGATTAGGGTAACTGGAGCTCCCAAATTGCCCATAGTGTGTGAATGAGTGTATGAAGTTTTGTGTGTGTGTGTGTGTGCGCCTAGTGATGGATTGGCACCTCATTCAGGGTGTACCCTGCCCCGTAAGTCTTCTGGGATCGGCTCCAGGCCTCCGCAACCCTGTTTACAGGATAAAGCTGAATAGATGATGAGTGAGTGAGTCATTGATGTTTCTTCAGCAAAGTTGATGATTCACCACTATTATTCCATTTAATAATTAATTCGACAATTATAAACCCAATAAACAGATATAAATAGGACAAGGCACTAAAAGTTCTCTCACACCCCTGGCAGTCACTTGCCAACCATAACGAGCTATGAAATCACTTAAGCGGAAGAAGGCAGATAGACACAATGGAATTTTCTTTAAAGTCTATTTCACATGGCAGCACAGTGGCGCAGTGGTTAGCACTGTCGCCTTGCATCTTCAGGGTGTGTGTTCGATTCCCGCCTCAGCGTCTGTGCGCGTGGAGTTTGCATGTTCCTCCAGGTAAAGACTTCAGATTAGGTTAATTACCGTAGCATTCCCAAATTGCCAGTATTGTGTGAATGAGTGTGTGAGAGTGTGTATGTGTGTATGTGATTGGATCTCCATTTAGGATGTACTCCGCCTCTGGTCCTAAGTCTCCTGGGATAGGCTCTGTGACCCTGTATAATGTGGTATAGATTGTGAGGGAGAGAGTGTGCTCCACGTCTCTGAATGGCACGTCGATAAGATGCAGCGGGATCTGGAATTGGCGATGACATCAGATTGGGGGAAAATGGGATTGTGGGAGATACAAATAGAAGGCGCACATTCTGAGGTCATGTGTGATGCATTAATCTACAGTATATCACATTTGTACAGTATGTAGTAATGAACTATGAACAGCTGGTTATGGCATCAACATTAAGCAACATAGCACATTTTACATTTAAATGAATTATACTGTAGGCAAGTAATTGCTTTAGATCACATGTTAAATCTAAAATAAAAAAAAACAGAACAGTTTGAGGAGGTAAGTGCTGTACAGTACGTCACAGTTAACTGGAAAGGTTTTTATGACTAATATAGAAGTGTCCATATTTTATTTGAACTTAAAGGATAAGGAGATATATCTAATATCAAGCAGTCCTCCAGTTGGTAACATTTGACTCATTTGTCCCTGATTATGATCTCATTACTTTTTGATATGAGTTCCAAATACTCTTACTGGAAAGTGTTCCTGTTTTTTTTTTTGAGGTTTTACACTGGAGAGAATGAATACAAAGAAAAAGCTAAAATCTTCACCAAATGAAAATGCCAGCCATATTAACTGTGCTGTAGTAATGTATTCATTCTGTGCAACAGCGAGAAGTTTTATGCTTCTGCTTGGCCAGTGGACAAACACGTTTGCTTCTTGGTGAGCCTCTCTCCAGGCTTTTTACAGTAAACCAGTCGGTTTCTGCAGCACTTGCTGAACTGTGAAATTAATCATTGTTATGACTTAAGTAGAGCCCGTCACTCTGTCAGCTTGGTCTTATCCAACCCAAACCCAGATGGGGACCTCGGCACAACTGCCAACACACACTGCACGTGTGTGTGTGTGTGTGTGTGTGTGCATCTTTGGGGTGTGGGGGAGAAGTCTCGCCTCATCGCCAGAATATGAGAGCTACTCAAAGTCATTGTTGTATTGACTCTAAGAGGTGCTAAACTCATGGTGTGTGTGTTTTCATGGATGTGTGTATGACATTTGGACTGAGACCTGGTGCCAGAACTATTGTATTTGCATTATGAGAACATCTGTTTTATTTTGTGGTTTTGTCTGACCCAAGTTTGAAGCTTACAAACGCCACCATGGCCTGTGTGTGTGTGTGTGTGTGTGTGTGTGTGTGTGTGTTTGTGTAGTTGTGTGTGTGTGTGTGTTTGTGTAGGTGTGTGTGTGTGTGTGTGTGTGTAGTTGTGTGTGTGTGTGTGTTTGTGTAGGTGTGTGTGTGTGTGTGTTTGTGTGATTGCATATATATTATTTCTCAGTGTTCAAATCCAAGACAGTGTATGTGAGATTTTTATTTTTTTAATGCCAGACATACATCTGCAGATTTTTTTTTTTTTTTTTGGAATTTGGCATTACAGCGAGTAACACTCAACCCAATACCTTTTTGACATGAAAAATCATATGTACAGTCGCTCAGCCAGTGAGTTTTGCACACTTATAGTCTTCATAGTGTACATTTTATTCATACATAATGTATATCCAGAACCTAAGCTGAGAACACTGGGCGTAAGGCAGGAATATACCTTGACGGTTGTTGCAGTCCTTGACCAGACACCCTTGACACACTCATTCATATCCAGGGCTACTTTGGTGTAACCGCTCCACCTCTTTTGCGAGGTGGGAGGAAGTCAGAGAGCCTGGAGGAAAGCCACATGGACACAGGTAGAACATGAGAACGGGCAGTAGTCTGAGATAAGGATGGAACCAGGACATTGGAGTTTCAATCTCACAGGTGCAGTGAAGGACGGCTCGCTTTGACACACGCTTTGAGTATGTGCCCTAAATGAGGCTTTTCTGTCTAGCTCTAGTACTTCTTTTGTCCAATCGGATGCAGGTGCAAGATCCTAATATGTGATATGACACTAAAGCGTAATCCCAGTGCCCTGCTCCTCCTCCTCATGTTGCCTTTAAACCTCCTTCTCTGTCTTGCAGCTGGTTTACATTTTCCTTCTTGCTGCAAGGAGCAATTTTACCTGGAGGCACCAGAGACTCACACCAGGTTTACCGCTGGGATTATATACCTAAACCTGATCATATAAACACCCTTAATCTCAGGACACCCAGCCTTGACTGATATTTATAACTGTTACATCACATCGTCTGCGTCTCTGCTTTTCTACTTTTTTTTTTTTTTCATACAGTGACCAAGAAAAAAAATCTAATTAATGTTTGAAAAAAAAAAAACATTGAACAAATCTAACCTTTCATCTCTCTATTTTTATTTATTCTTCCTCATGACATTTTGCATAAGTTATGACTTATGATTAAGTTTCATTCCGGAAGCTTGTGCTGCCTGCTTCTACATGGGTTCTTGTTAATTTCTAAGTAAGAATGTCTGTTGTTTGGATGAGAATGTTTATTGCTAAAAGATATGATAAACACATAAAACTGAACTGAATTTAATAACTGAAACTTGTCGTCATATCACAATGCATGCTTCCTCTCTGGATATTTTCTTTTTTTTGTCACTTCTGCTTTTGTCATCAAACCTTTGTCATATCAAATGTCTAGCGATTTTTTTAAAAATTCCCCCTGCGCTGCTCCAGTATGCATAAAACCAGAGACACACACAGAAAAAAGATCAGTAGGCTGACGATAAATCTAATATTAATGAAGCCAATGAGGACAATAACTGGAGCCTGTAGAGGCAGACTGAGAAATTGTAGTAATAATAATAATAATAATAATAATAATAATAATAATAATAATAATAGTGGTAATAATAATAGTGGTAAGCACTATTGTTGCCTCACACCTCCAGCGTCAAGGGTTTGATTTTGCATGTTCTCCCTGTGCTTAGTGGGTTTCCTCTGGGTACTCAGGTTTCCTCCAACAGTCCAAGGCACGCATTTTAGGCTAATTGGTATTCTCAAATTGTCTGTATTGTGTGTGTGTGTGTGTGTGTGTGTGTGGATTGGCACCCTATCTAGGGTGTACCCTATCTCATGGCCAAGGTACCCTGGGATAGGCTCCAGGTTTCCTGTGACCCTCTGAACCGGAACTTCCTGTTTCAGCCTTTGTTTGTATTTTGCCATAAGGAAGATGGCGGCGTGGTCGGATTTACCAAACGGTGGACGAGATTGTGCCTTGTAGCCGTCCTTGACCGTTGTATA
>JAQMYK010000006.1:3600358-3620237 GCA_030014345.1 Clarias buthupogon
CTGGGATAGGCTCCAGGCCCCCCGCGACCCTGATCAAGGATAAAGCGGTACAGAAGATGAATGAATGAATGAATAATAATATCCTCATTTGGAGATTTCTACATTTTTGTGACGTCATTACGATATTCCGGTAGGGGTAAAATGTACATGTTATAAAAGTAATGATATCTTTCATTCTACCTGACATATCCAAAAACCCAAAGGTACAGTTTGAAATCTGAAGCCTCCTTGTTAACACACATTTGCAAGTCTTCCAAATAAGCACTTTTTATTGTCATTGACCTACAGTACTGTATGCTGTGTTGACAGCAGGTATCTGTGCCGCTTGAGTTTTAACGATTATTAAAACGTAGTGAGTAAAAGTACAGGTGTTTACCAAAAATATGAATCAGTTGAAGTAAAAAAAAGTATCACATACAGAAAATATTGAAATAAAGTACAGATACACAAGTAACAAAGTATTTGTTTAGTTATGAAGTGTTTGTGCTTGTAAACGAAGTATTTGTAGTTCATTACTTGCCGACTCTGCTAAACAGATACAGATACACGTGTTGTGCTATTTTGAGTATATTATTCTATAACTAACGACTTTCTATTTTTGTAGCCCTTTTTCAGTGATCAGTTTCTAACAACAGGATTATTATCAGGAGAATATTTTCAGTTGTAAAACTGTTCTCAATCTAGCACTGGTTTTTCATTCGGCAATTCAGTGTATTCCCTTTGTTTTTTATCATGATGCGTTTATCTCTTGTCTAAATTTCAACTAAGAGCTGAAAATGTGTAAGGTTGATAATTTTGTCAACTGAACAGTTGATAATCTTGAGTGTAATTTTTAAACTAATAGAAATACCATCAGGGCATGAAATACAGTACATATTAAGATCTAAAATGTTATGCGTTAACAAACCAAAAAGCTTAAACAAAGAGTTTCACTGTCAGTGTAAAGTGATAAATTATCATAGGATTTGTTCAGTGATTTGACTTAAATGTAACTCATCCTAAATGAACCAGCGAAGTGTTTTGGTAAAATCAAGGAAAGAAGACAAGCATTTCTCACTCTCGTTTACAACAGCAACCTTCTAAATACTTTAAAACGTTGATGCCAAAGCCCTCTTTTTTTTTTGGCCTGAATTCTGTATCAGTAGGAGGATGTTATTGAAAAACTGCCCGATCACAGACCTCTTGTATAACAGTTTGATTGTGTTGCTTTTGTAGTGAGCGTGTTTGAGTGCAATGTATTTTATTCAGACAGGAACCCAGGAACCAGCAGGCTGCTATTAGCCCACTGCCTGGGTAGACGGAGCCTGTAATATCTTTATTTTCTCTCTGAAGAGCTGAACAAAGAAATAACAATGATGGAATGTCCAGCCAGAACCTAATGCCAAGTAAAACTGCAGCAGATGTCTGAGAAGGAATCTCACTTACTCTTCTTGCCTTTTGAGAATTTCACCTAGTGAAGGAGCTATTAGGACAGAAAGGGGTGGGGGGGGGGGACACTGAAGCATGTGGTGAAAGCTTTTGTCTGAAACTGACCAGTCCCTCTTGGGTAATGCCAGTGGGCTGACTACATCTTCAAATCCACGATTCTCTGAGAGAAGTAGGGAGCTTAAGTGGAAGCGCAGCAGTGCAGATGCATAGCAACGAGAGTGAAAGAATATTTTTAACAAACCACAACAAAGTCACTGTCTAGATCTGAAGCCAGCCAAAAGTGTACCAGACTAAACAATACAATTTGCTCGATTAGACACAATAGAGTAAGTAGTTTTTCAACATTCTAAGCAGTTCTGTGGAGTAAGCGCAAATGCCATGACTCTATTAAGTCCTGGTCTGTAAGTTGTTTTTGATATCAGTCTCTGCCAAATTAATGAACGTTAATGTTAACCCTATGTTCACAAATTAGCATCGGATGTATTGTCCCTGATCCATGCCAGAAATGAAATGAGTCTAAATATGCTGCAGAATTTAAGAGCAAATTTAATGTTGTTAAAGATCCCAAAAGATTATTTGATTTTAAACAACACAAACATTACCGAATCCAATAGAAAAAAACTATTTTCCAAAGAATCTTTTGCTTTCTTGCCCTTGCTAAACCTCACAGTTGGCCTGGGAATAGTAGGAGGAACTAAACCAAACATGCCTTAGCTCATAATGTCCCATACTGTTACTCCAAACATTGGGTCATCCCCAGTGAGGTAAAAAGAAAGGTCAAGGGATGAGGCTACAACATCTAAAAAGTGCCTTGGCGTTGATACCCCAATGTTATCCTTCCATTACTTAAATCTCTAAGCTGCCTGGCTCTAATCTCAATTCCGAAAAGCTTTAAACCACCTTTGGGAAAGTGGTGCAAGGTTTCGCTCTACTACTGGTGACTAGAACTGGAAAATTGGAAAATGGATACTATTGTATTTTAGTTTTTAATTTAAAAAAAAGTTTATTATGATATTCTTTCTGGCAGGTTACATTGCGCATAACAGTCTATGCATGTATGATATACAGTACTGTGTTGTAACTTGCATTCCTAATTACCCACACATGAAAGAATTCTATTTATTTGTCGTGATCAATACTGGCATATTGATCACAATGTTGCTGTAATAGAAACTGAAGTGTTTGATAGCTTATACAACACCAGTGATCAAAATTTGGGACCGGAGTCTACCACAGGACATTCTAGGGGTGCTGGGCCCAGGTGGGTATACACAGGATAAGGCAACATGCATCTAAGAAATTATACCCAGGGGGCAATTTAACATACAGTACATGCATGTTTTTGCACAGTGGAAGGAAACCAGATGTAATCCACTTGTACATGCAGAGAACATGCAGAATACTTCACAGAGAGAAACAAGAGCTCATGAAAAACCTGGGAAAACTGGAGCTGTGGTCGATCTTACCGTCTGATACCATCCCAAAGTATGACATATTCAATTAAAATTACATCATTGTTAGAGTGCTTTTTATTTTGTTCTATTAAAAATAGTTCATTTTGGTGTTGGTTTCACTGCCTTAATAAAAAGTTTGACAAACTATAAGTGTCAATAAATAATGTAACCTAAACAGAGAAATGATTTCTACTGTAGGTGAATGGGATCTCAATGCACTGAAGAAACATAAACCAGAAAAAAAGAAAAGGAAACAAAGCACTCTCCCTATGCTGCAGTGGCCACCGTTATGCCCTACTAATTTTTACAGTATGGTTTATTGGGGTGGCCAGTAGGGGCACATATGGTAAAGCATCTGAACATGTATCCCATGCGTCCCTCAAGCTCAGCCTTCAGCCAGTAGCTGCTGAAGAAGAGACCAAGTGCGAAGTCACCACTAGACAAGCGTGAAATCCTCCACCTGGGAGATTGAAGGGCTGTATGATATGCTACAATAGAAGAATTCTGCTTTCCCCACATCCTAAACCTCATATTAAATTTTCTCTTGTGGCACATTACCACCTAAGGCTAAAAAAGAAAGTTTATAAGCTTCCATCCCAATAGTCACAGGCAACCTTTAAGATTTTACTAGCAGGAGAATTTTTGGAAAGAAAGCAAGGGCATCCATCAACTGAGAAAATTTACTGTCCTTTTTGCAGTCGATTGCAAAGACAATCCCCTTTGCTACTTTTTGCAGTAGTGTTATGGTCTATGCGTCTCCTCAGGACCACCACTTTAATGGTTCCCATCTAAATTTTGCTCATTCATCATGGAATAGTCTATCGCTCTGAGCAAAGCTCTGGATGCAAGGAAGGGCGAAAAAGAAGTTATCAAGACATCGTAATAATTCGGTGACAATTGCCATTTACTGTGATAAAGTGCTCCAGTGAGATGATTTAGCAGTGCAACAAATTATAAAAGGCATCTTCATATAAAGCACTTGGTTATTAGCTTGTAGAAGAGAATAGAGCAGCACAGTGCCTTAGTGGTTAGCACTGCCTCCATTCCACCTCCAGGGTCCAGGGTTTGATTCCTGCCTCGGGGTCTGTGTGCATGGAGTTTGCATGTTCTCCCTGCTTGGTGGGTTTCCTCAAGGTACTCCGGTTTCCTCCCACAGTCCTGTAGACAGACATGTAGATTAGGCTAATTGGCATTCCCAAATTGCCCGTAGTGTGTGAACGTGTGTGTGAATGTTGACTGGTGGTCCACCACGGTCAAAAAAGTGGGAATAAATACAATGGTCACCACTGGCCTCCACAGTCCCATGTTGGTCTACAGAGGTTCCTATGAATGGATGGATGGAGAAGAGAATAATGTATGCTACCATGAGTCTTTGTCTCATTGAGTCTCTCTCATTGCCTGCTTATTTGTATCCCATTAGTCATGTCTTATAAAAGCCTGTTTGTCAACTCCATGAGCTTTAGCCTGTCTCTCAATTTCAGTATTGTTGAGCCTTGTTGTTTATTTGCCGGAGTCATTTTAATAAAAACCATAAACTTAGCCATGCATCCATTTGCCTGCCTCCATGACATCACCTAGATAACCATAGGGAAAATATTACAGTGGCACCAACATCATGTCCTTTTTATTAAATAGTTTGATATTTAATGGGGATTTAGAGCAAGTCTGTATTTCTGTATTTCTGTATATTGTTAGTATGATGTGATTTCCCCCCTCCCTTACTTTCTTCACCAGACTCTCTGAATATTACTTCCACCTGTGTGTTGCTCTGGTGTTGCCTCAATCTGTGTATGCACTTCTTTGTTTGTATTGTGTTCACAAAGCTTCATATGTGTTTAATCCCAGCCCTAGTCCGTTGTGGTTATGTTAGTTTCAGGTTGTTAACTCCAGCCTACCTAACTGGAGAACAACTGTGGATTTGTTCATGTTTTCCATGTCACCCTGTGTTTCTTGAGTCTGAAGCCTTGTATAAGACTTAATAAAATTATTATACAAATAATAAAAAAAAAGTCTTATAGACTCTGGATCTCATCTTGAAAATTGATTCATTGATTTTCATTCATTCATTTTCATATGGATGAGGGGTGTACAAGTCAAACCAGGACTTTTGATGAACTTTACATTAAGGCATTTGGCAGACGCCCTTATCCAGAGCGACTTACATTTTTATCTCATTATACATCTGAGCAGTTTAGGATTAAGGGCCTTGCTCAAGGGCCCAACAGGGTCAACTTGGTGGTTGAACTTGAACCTAGGATCTTCCGAACCTTAGTCCTTAACCACCGAGCTACACCTAACCTGAACTTTATAATGGATGAAGCGATATTTACAAGCAAGGTACGGTGATGAGACGCTTAACCACACTAAAAAAAAAACAACAACAAACAAAGAAACAAAAAACAATGTGTTAAAGATGGCTGTACATCAGTAAATGACGATCCTCATCGAGGTGGCTTGGAGCCCACTGCATTCGTTTCTGTGAACATTCAATGATTTAAGAACCTGATCCATGAAAACATGTCACCAACTGTCTGTGGGAACTGTACACATAACCATTCCACAACACCACTTGCACATTGCAGGAACTTGGCTGAGAGTTTTTGCCACATCTCTCATACTGTCCCGACCTTGCTCCAAGCCATTTCCAATTGTTTGGGTCATTAAAGGAGTTAGCCAGAGTTTCACACATGAATCAGACAGTCTGACCAGGTCTCCGGCATACTGAGAAAACTTTCTAAATTGAATAACTGGGGATTATATAGAGAAATAAAATGAGGTTTCACGCTCATGTGTCTCACTGTGCCCTGTTATTCTGTACAATCAAACACCCGGCTTTGACTTGAACACCCCTTATATTTGTATTTAGTTTAGCAATATATTGTAAAATAGTGGTAAAGGGTAGTGTTGCCACCTCGTATCTCCAGAGGGGTTTTCTACGTTCATTTAACTTTCTTCCAATTTCACAAAATCATGCAGGTAGGTCGATTGGCTTCAGCCCTATGTGTAAATGAACGTGTGCATTTTAAATGTGAAGCTGTCTAGAGGTCCTGATGATGCCATAACGTTACCCACCTGTCTATGATCATGTTCAGCACCTGCTGCTGAAGGAGTTAAACCTGCTATGTTAAAATACTAAAATGAAACCTACATTATATTATTACAGCTAAGACAATTATTCACACATTTACACATATCCGTCTGTTCTCAGTTAAAATGACTTAATCTTACAAATCGACTGCATTAGTCATTTGGGCTGATTTCCCACTTTGATATTTAACGTTTAAGTGAGCTGCTTCATCTGTGCGGAGTGTTTTAGCACTAATGGATGACTTACTGTCAGCAAGCACTTCATAAGGGCT
The DNA here is from genome assembly GCA_030014345.1 of Clarias buthupogon. Taxonomy (NCBI): domain Eukaryota; kingdom Metazoa; phylum Chordata; class Actinopteri; order Siluriformes; family Clariidae; genus Clarias; species Clarias buthupogon. The sequence goes on from JAQMYK010000006.1 coordinate 3,606,600, forward strand.
TCTCTGGTTACATAATTGGCTTACAACAAGAAGAGCTGTTTGATATTTGTTTTCTTTGGTGGTCCTTTTTTGGCTCAGAGCAATACCCAAATTCACAAAAGAAACTAGCCACCGTCCTTTCTGGGGGTTTTACTTCGCATTTATCTTGGCTGCCGGATGCATTGTACTTCAATGACACTGTGCAGACACTTCCAACTTTTTGTTTTACCGCCATCCATCTCTTGGCCTGTCTCATTTTTCTCTATCCCCCTTCAGCGAATGACAAAAGTTCAAAACACATGTCGTTCTTTTATTGCCTTCTCATGAGTGTATAACAGGTTGCCACCCTGTTGTGAGGTGCATGGGGTGCTGTCCTACATGAACATTCCTTATGAGCCTTAACATACCACTTGGTTCCAGTTACCAATGAGGGATCGATGATGAAAGTCGGGTTTTTGCCTTGTATAAACCCCACTGAGGCAACAGAAGGGCAATTCATCACTATCTGCTCATCTGTTCTTACTTTGAATGAGATGAAAATATGTTACTTTACTTACACATTCATTACTTCACTGAATACATATTTTTGTATTAGTTGCTTAGTGGTTAACACTGTCACCTTGCACCTCCAGGGTCCGGGTTTGATTCCCGCCTCTGGGTCTGTGTGCTTGGAGTTTGCATGTTCTCCCCATGATTGATGGATTTTCTCTGGTTTCTTCCCACAGTCATGTCCCAAAGACATGCAGATTAGTTTAATTGGGTGTAAAATAAATTGCCCGTAGTGTATGAATGTGCGTGTGAACGTTGACTGGAGGTGCTACCACGGTTTTGAACAAATACAATGGTCACCATTGGCCTCAACAGTCCCTAGTTGGACTACAGAGGTTCTAGATAGAGAGATGGATGGAAATAAAGAAAGAAAGAAACATATAAACAGAAGAGCTGTTTGGCTGATGGTGCACAAACATTTATAACATAGGTTGTGTTCAGTCGTTCTCCTCATTTCAGCTGGCATGTGGATACACATTCAAGAAGCGTGTATAGGTATATGGTGACATGGGGGCCCTGGAGCCGACCCCAGGAGACTTACAGTAAGGCAGAGGCGGGGTACACCCTGGACAGGGTGCCAATCTCACACACTACGGGTGTAGTGTTTGGACTGTAGGAGGAAACCCGAGTACCCATAAGGAAACCAACCAAGCACGGGAAGAACATACAAACTTCATGCACACAAAAGTCGTGAATCTAACCCGGATCCGTTCTAAGGTAGTGTATTATAGTGGTCTAGGTATTTAGAAAACTCAGAAATGTAATTATATGCTGTGTTCTTGGTAGTACAGATCATTTTATAAGCAAGCTACGTTTCAACAATTATTCTAGATTAAAAAAAGCCTAAAGTGAGCTAAATGACATAGATTATAATCAGTCACAGACTGTTTCACGTAGCTACTCACCATACTCAACAAAAATGTAAATAAGTTTTTTTTTTTTTTTTAAAGGATTTTGTGAACACCTTCATTTCAGATGCTGGACTGTGTCTACTGTAAACAGTTAGCTTTTGCTTCTGTATAACATACAAAAGATACAACATACTGTACATGACATGATTTTTTTCCCACAGATTTATACTGTGGGTGTCAGACAATATTGGTTTATGATAGGGAAATTCATTACTGAAATGAATATTCAAGATGCCACAATTAAATGAAATATTTATTTCTATTTTTATCTTACAGATGATCATTTAAGCCACAGAGACCAATCTTACGTATGCTGAGGCAGGAAAACCTCCAAACTGTGTCAGCTTCCAGACGTCACAGTAGGGCTTCTGCTCAGCTATAATTCTTTATCTCAACGTGGTATAAGGTGATCTTCGCATGACACCAAAGTAAACAGTAAGGAGCTGGTTGTGTTTATTGGTAGAAGCCGCTGTGTAAGAGTGGTGACAGGTACACATGGGCACGGACAAGGGCAGAAACTAAAATCCATCAGCACCTTCCTGCCGAATGTCCTCTCCGGCCTTGTTACAAGCCCTTGCTTTCCTCAACTGTCTGCCATGTCAGGGTGTGTTTGTTAGGGCAGATGGTGAACTGCTGGAGTCACACCCAAGGATGATGGTATGGGGGAAACTTGCTCTAGAACACTGAGGACTTGGTGCTGACAAACCAAACACACAGGTCTTTCCTTCTACCTAAAGGCTTGATGGAAAGATTCGAATGCATGGACATTTTCTTCTGGCTTTAACTCTCCATTTATTAACTACTGTAAAAAATATATTAAATATATTTATGAAAGATATCTTGACTTTCCTCATAGCTGCTTTATGTATTAGTCTACTAGCACAGTATTTTATTCATGTTATGATCTTCAATATGCACTTTAACCTGGTCATGTTTGCAAGGGATCCAAAGCCTATCCTGGAAACACTGAGTTGATACATTCAAACACACGCTGAGGAGTAATCTAATGCAGGCAGTCCACCTACGCGACTGTTCTGGAGGCAGGGGGAATCCAGAGAAGCTGGAAGAAACCCACAGAGACATGCGCAGGGCATGTGAAACTTCTCACAGAGAAACAAACCAAACACAGTAACCTAAGCTCAGGACGAAAACAAGCACTGTGGTCATGTGAGATAGTGATGCTATACACCATTTTGAGACACTAATAGTACGCTTATGCAGTAGGTTTTAAAATCATGATGATAGCAATGACTTCATTGGTTAAAAACACTGGCAGAAAGCAGTACTGTATATCCTGAGCACTTTGGTCAGATGAGAGACTCTAGCGGTGGAACAATAAATCATTCTCTTCTCTCATTTATTCCAAAATGTCTTGCTCCCTCTGATAGTTTAGCCTGTTAATGTTCCTCTTAATATTTTAATGTTTATGTACAAATTCTCCTATTGTTGCTTGATGAAAGAGTAGATATTTATAAGTCTTTTCCAAACGGCTCAGGTCCTCCCTTGGAATAAGTTTTACAACTACTGCTTGTTATCTAGCCAAGCAATCACAGGTAACAGGGGCCCTACACAAACCCACCCGAGGCTGAGGTTATGCACTTCATGGAGAATTGACTTTATATTGGCTCTCATAAAGCACTGCTTGCTTTCCCAAAGAGGGTTACTATGGCAGCAGCTAAACTGATGTGTTTCTTTCCTTCCTTTCTGGAGTCAGCACCGAGATGGTCACAATCCGGTCAGCATGGCTTTTGGCAACAGCGTGTAGGTGCGCTCGGAAAAGTGCTCCTCTGAGGCTTTTTGGATCATTAATAAAACGTAATTGCAGCTAGCCAAGCTGTTATCGGCTTCTCCTTCAACAAGCCACGCGGCATGAAACCTGAGATCCGCCGCTCATTTAGGCCGTGTTGGTCAGCGCAGCGTTTTGTATAAACACTTTATAAATCCTTCATATGAGGTCGTATGAGCTCGGCTGCCTGGAGCTCTTTTCATGCTTATTTTAAAAACGAGGCCATCTTAGATGTTTCATGAGGTTTATTAAAGAACTGACAAAAAAGAACAGCCTGGATTGTGAATTTTTGATTTGCCTTTTTTGAGTTATGGCCTTTGTCTGTACTAAGGAAAATATACATGTTTCATTTTGGGGAGAAAACCGAGAGTGTGGAGGAGACGGTGCCAGCCACACAGAAATTCAGGGCTGTTTGGCAGGAAATTACTAATCCGTCCTTCAAACGCTAGCCTCCTAACTGTACATCACCATGGCCTCGCAGTCTGGAGCCAAGAACAGGTCTGCCACTCCATGTAAACACCGGCCTACTACTGCTGTACACATAAGTCTCTCGTTTATTCACTATTTCTCTCTGTTTCATTTTTTTTTTAATAAGATGCATGATTTCAGAAGCAACATCCTGCTCTCAACAACTCTTTGAAAGTCTAATCCTTATTAGCTACGATATACTTAAGCACTAACAGACTCATAGAAGGGAATTCTGTTATATGAAATATCCTTACTTCAGCGCTGCCTCCAAATTACTGTCTCCAACTACATGGTGCGCACAAAAAAACCCACAGATGAGTTTAGATGTACCATCATTCACTTTTGGGTCTGCTTCCCTTTCTGAGGTGGCCGTTTTGATGAGGATTCAAAAGACTGCAGCACATGGCGTATAAAGTCCAGGCCAAGCACCAAGGGGCCCATTAGGAAATCAGCACTACATCAGGACCGTTACTGCTGAGGAGAGATGAAAAGTTTTATTGCCTATGTCTTCCATATGTTTGAAGCATGCCCTCAACTTTCAGCCACGATGGATGCTCACAGTTGTGAAAGATGAGAGCTGGGCCGTCATTGGATTACAGTCATTGGATATCATGGCGAGAACTAAACAATGCTACAGTACAATAAATTATGCAAATACAAGCACATGCTTTAAATCATTATTTGCACAACCATCTTATAACCGTCTTTAAATAATTGTTATTTTCACAAATCGAACATCCAGTATTGTACAGTATATTGTGTAAAAGCACCACCATGATACATCAAGTGCTCACTGTATTTTGGCTCTGCTCTGGGAAATGTTGGCAGAGCCAGTGTGGGATGGGAGACAATGTCCATCTACAGTACCACTCTTCTACTCAATGATCTACAGTAATTCGATAATTGTTATAATCACCTTTTTTGCTGTCACCTACTTCAACCATAAGTAGAATGTCAAGGATAATGTGAATTGGCCTCCAAACAGATATAAAAGGTCAGGGGGTTTATAAGACATGTAGTGATTACTTCCTCACTGACATTTGATGACTTATTCTACATCAAATGAATAAGTGATCAAACAGATAGTAAGCATACATATGGATACCAATTTCGGGGGTGTTTCAACAAACAAAACCTGTATCCTCATTAAAAGAAACATATTATACAATTCCCAAAATGTTCATAGAAATACCAATCTTTATTAGTGTGTGTTTTCAATATCGTTTTGCTTAATTTCTTCTTCTTCTTGTTCTGTCATGTTCTGTTGTGGTGGCCGCTAAAGCTTGGATATTATGAGTTTATGTGACACATAATTATTCTTTTTCAAGGGCCATCTTAGTCCATTTAACATTATATAACATCTACTGTGTGCCTAGTAGTCTACATTTCTTTTTTACTTTTGTTTCTCTTGAAAACTCTATTATTTATTACCTGTACAAATAAAAGAAAGGACCGATTTTAAGTATATAAGAAATAGTTAGAAATAGTTAGGTATATATATATATATACACATATACACACTGTACATATATATATATATATACAACTATTTCTTTAGAAAATTTGATTAGACAGAGTTCTGCCATACAGAAAGACAGACAGTACATGTAAGTTGGCTTCAACCTGTAATAATAATAATAATTATTAATAATAATCAGATTATTTTTAGCCTTAACCTTTTAACTATTTCTACAAACTCTTTTCCTGTCAACAATGTGAATTACTCAAGAAACTGAACCAAGGCAGCGTCTCAATCCAGTTAGCACTTACACTAACCATCACTGTATAGTTGTTTTAGTGTAACACTGAAGAATATGGTGTATGCCTCTCTGCGTCATCTTGCTTGTTTTACTGCAGGGCTGTCCTGTGGAAATGAAGCCACCCAGCCACCTTTAAACAGAACAGATTTTAAGGTCTATTGGAAACCGAAACACACAAGGTTATTCCTGTATAGACCACACACACACACACACACACACACACACACACACACACACACACACACACACACACACACGTGCATGTACACACCACTTGAACACACATGCATAGGCTTAAACAATATGATGCAAAATTAAATCTCTCTCAAAAATTATATTTTTCAGACGAGGAAGTTCAGGTTCAGTACAGCATTCAGATAAAAGTTGGTTCCATGCCGTTTCCAGGCTTCATTAAATATCCTGTTTATATAACAGAATGCATGTTTGGTCCAAATCAAACCTGAAAGTTTATATCAGAGTTTAAAATGTGTGTGTGTGTCTGTGTGTGTGTGTGTTTTGAACATTTTTCTAAACCTTCTTAGGATTTCTTTCATCATTTAACATTCTCTTTAAATCTTATCTTTGCGCTCCCACCTGTGAGCACACACTGTGGATTAAGGAAGTCTAGTGGAAACTAAAACACATACTTTTGTGATCCCCATATAGTCCACACACACACACACACCCACACCCCCACACACACACACTATGACTATTAACAACAGTAATATTAAAACTATTCACTCCTCAATGACTAGTCATAGGATTTCAAACCCAGTACATGGGATCCTTCTGTTAAATGCACTGTGTCTGGGGCAATTATATATATAGTTTTTATTATTACTAAGAGCCAAAAAGAGAATTAATTCTTTTATTGTTACTGAGACTTTTTCCATCTTTACTCAAGTTTCCTATTTTTACCTGAGTGTCCTATTGCTTTATCCAAGTGTTACCTTTAACTACTATTATTCTTTATATTGTTTATGCCTTTTATATTCACTGTTAAAAGTGTGCCTGGTATGCAAGTGGTGACTATAAAATAATAACAGAACTTGATAACTAGTAAGATGTATAAGGGAATGTATATATACTACTGTAGGTATAAACTGGTTTATCTGTAAAAGGGAATACACATTTTTGAAGGAGCTAGCAGATGTGAATGCAAGAAAAGAGAAAGAGAAAATAAGTACACATAAACAAGCACACATATCCTACATATACACTAAAAGACATATATGTACAGTATGGCCTGTTTTTTTTGTTTTTTTCATTCCATCTGTGTTGAACCAATTTAATAAACAGGATCCTCCGTTAATCTTTAATCAATCTCTAGTGAATCTTTAGTGAATCTTCACTTCACTTCGCTGCGGACACGTATTCTTTAATGACGGGTATTTTGTCTCATAGTGGTGCTTCACGTGACTGCTTGTTATTATTGCCACGGTTTCACAACTTATGAGACAAACTGGTTATACAGAATATACTGTAAATTGCAAATTGCTGTTACAAAATGGTTTTATTTTCCCACACAATCTCGATTTCCTTCAGTGCATGTTCTCCAGTGCTCAAAAAGGGTCTGGCTTCCTCTAGAAGAAAAAAAAAACAGTTTCAGGTGTACCATCCACTGATTCACCATCTGTTCCACTTCTTCATCTGATCGAATAGATTTCCATCTAATGCCACCTTAATGCTCCAAAAACAGGATGCTGTGTGAATTATTGCTGGTGACATACAGACTCTTACTGTAATTGGTGTTGCACATTTAAGGGGTTTGAGTTGAGTCATCATTGTGTATAGAATGACTCTATGGTCGTGGGCAGCTAATTATACTGAAAATAGGCAGTCCTGTCCCAGGATACAGTTTATTCTGGGGAAATTTAGCAAAACAAGTTAGTTCCTGTTATCCTGTTGTAAACAATTATTTCCTGGCTAGCTTCTTTTTTTCTCTCTAAAAGTTAGAAATACAAAAGATAACATTGTCTCTATTAATTACCAGGACGATTATTATTGATAATGAAATATAACTTTGGGATATAAAATATAAACCTGCAAGAGCTGCTGTTAAAAAAATAATTAAAATTTCATCTTCAAATTGTCAATAGGACAATTATTATTAGACATTAGTATTTATACTTCTATCGTTAAGAAGGTGTACAAAGTTTTGTAAATTGTTACTACACTTCAATGCCTCACCTTTTCCAAGCAAGTTGTTCCACACATGTTCCACAGTAGCTACAGTGAACCTGAGGATTGAAGCCACCCACCGCTGTTTATTTACCATGTGCCAATGTGTCTTATCAGTCAACGCAGGGTGTGACGTGTGTGTGTATGTATATGTATATGCGTGTTTCAGGGCTGCTTGTAGAGGGGAGGGGGTGTCAGGTGGCCGGGGTTCATTTCCGGACAATTCTCTGCTGTCAGAGGGCATCAGTATGGCCGTTCCAGAGGTCTCTCGGGAAGGTGCAGGTAGAAAGTGCTGAAAGCTGTGAGATGTGGGTCCAAGCATGTCTTCAACACATGGATGTTGGGGCAGCATTCTGAGGTTTCACCAGTGCATGGATGAGAGATCATGGGAGGCAACACCACTCGTGTTATAAATAGATTTTTAATGGTGATGCATCCATTTACAGTACAGTTGCAGTTAGAAGTTTACATGCATTCATCACGAATATGGATATCATGGCAGTATCGGGCTTGCAATAGATTTTTGCATTTGGTCTTTTTTGGGGGCAGAATGATTGTAAAACGTACATCTTCAAAATAGAAGAAAGATCCAAAATATATGTATAGGGTCAATAATAGATGCATATATGTTTTCTGTTGAATGTCCCTTAGCAAGCTTCACATTTAGCAGACACTTTTGGTAGACATCAACAAGCTTCTGTTACAATTCTGGTTGAATATTTGACTACTCTTTTTGACAAAATTGGTCAGTCAGTCAGTCATCTTCTATACCGCTTTATCCTGTATTCAGGGTCACGGGGGCCTAGAGCCTATCCCAGGAAGCTTAGGGCACGAGGCAGGGTACACCCTAGACAGGGTGACAAAATTGGTGGTGTTCAATTATATTAGTTAGTTTTCTTGGCATAGACCCAAATTTTAAGCATGCTCCACAAATTTTAAATAGTGTGGAGACTCCCAAAGCTTAAATCTAACCTGCTTCATCTATTCCATAACCAGATTTGATGTTTGTGTGGGGTCATTGCCCTTCTGGCAATCTCAACACATTACACTTTTAACCATCTGAAGAATTCTGAGGTACATCTACTTTTCAATTAACCCATTAATTTTTGTGCAAAGCATCAATTCCACTGACAGCCAAACAGAGCCAAAGTATGATGCTACCACCACCATGGTTAACAGCTAATACAGCTACTAATGTGATTGGTGGTGTCTCACCTTTACATCTCCAAACATGCCTCTGGTCAAACTTTTTTTGGTCCAAGTACAGGTTACAGCATATACTGTATATACAGTACTTATATCCTTAAGAAGGGAACAGCCGAAAGACTATACTGTATGTGTAAGTTCTAAGTCATAGTCATGAGGACTAAGCCTGTACCTGTTGTAATTGAATTAGGTTAAGGGGTGTACTGCACACCTCCATCGGCAGTTGAAACTGTATTCAATTAACAGAGCTTCTATTCATTTCAGTCAACTGAAAGTCAATCATTTTTGAATATCTAGAATTTTTTTTTCAATAAAACACAACCACAGTGTTAGCTGTAATAGCATATTTTAAAAAAGCATATATAAAAGCATATTGTTTAATAATAAAAAGAAATTGTAATTGCAGTATTTATAATTTCTCATTATTAATAAACAATATGCTTTGCATTTCAATCTTTTACACAGTATGTACTTAGACTGAATGTTGTAGGATTATTATTATTGCCACTGTAAAGTTGATTATTGTCCAATAACTGCATGTCCTGGAGTTTTATGTTAAAATATGAGTTGGACTGGCATTATCTGCTATATTGGTTATGAATAAATTAATGTTTATACATGGGCAAGTGTGCGAGTTTGTTCTGATTGCCTGCTTTTAGAAATCATCTTCAAAATAGAAGAAAGGGTTTATATAGCTTTATATGTTATTGAATGACAAACCACGAAAAAATAAAGTGAAACTAGAGAACATGCAAATTTACCATGATAAAAACACACAGTCCAGATCAAAGATTGAAAGGAAATGAGAAATCAGCAGCAACAAAGCATCTGCTCCCACTACCTTCCTCCTTTCTTTAACCTCAACACCCTGCTAAGCCTCATGGCCTTTGGGTCATGCAAAATTCAGTCACACTGAGTCTGAAAACATAAAATGCCAGAGCTCCCATAATCCCTTTGCAGTGTGTTTCCACTTTAGCAATAATTGTATTTTCCCTGCACATATTTAATAGAACAACAGCAAAGCTGCCTGCTCATTTAATTCCTTCCAGGTGTTCGCTGCTCAAATAATAAAGGAGAAAGGGCACTGATATGGGTGTAGATCACTGACCAGAGTTATTCACTGCTCTCTTTATGGGATAAGTTAAATAATTCTTCTACGCTGTAGTTAGCATAAGGTCGGTAGCGTAAGGATATGTTTCTGTACACAATATTAATAAACAACTTACATTTCTCTCTACACACAGGGAATAATTCATGGTTTACCGAGAGCTCTGTCAGGGTATGATGTAGCTGTAGGTGTAGCTACGCCCAGAATGCCAATCACAATTAATCACAACAGCAGTCAATCCAGCTTGTGATAGTTTGTGTTTTATTCATGAAGAATTTAATAGAAGGTAGAAGCATGAGTATTGTGGAAAGAGGACGCAGATTCAAGACCTTCCTTGTTCAATAATGCCATCTAGTGGAGGTTTATGTTTATGTTCAAATGTATAAGAAAGTGCTTATAAATAACCTATGATACATTCTGTAAAATAGTGCCATCGGGTGGGAATACCACCATATTAAGGTGCATTAAGGTACACAAACGATGAAAAACTGCATATTGAGGTACATTAGGGAGGTAAAAAAAAAAAATAAGAAGAAGAAGAATATACTGTTTCTATGTACATGTACATGATGATTGGTCAACATTCACATGCACGTGAGGCACACACTCCAGGCAATTTGGGAACTGTAGACTGTGGGGAGGAGACCGGAGTACCCGGAGGAAACCCACCAAGCATGTGGAGAACATGCAGACTCCATGCACACAGACCGCGAGGTGGGAATCAAACCTAGAACCTGAAGGTGCAAGGCGACAATGCTAACAACAAAGTTCTTTCTTTGTTGACACCTTTGCCCTAGTGGATTTAAAAGCAGAAGTTCACCGAGGCATAGAATCAGAGGACTGTTCTTCTCAACAGATCTCCAACCAGCATGAAGATACTGTAACTTTCAGAAGGCTCTGTGTGATGCTGAGGATGTTTTTGTTTGTCTTTAAATTTAAATATAATCCTGTTCAACAAATTGAACAACAGGCTGAAAAAATATTACCTTTTTTTTTCTAATTGTCACTTCTACAGTAGTCATGTGTAAAAATGGGTCTGAAAAAGAAAACAGTTCTTCCACTCACACACACTCTATACCCATTACATCACTATGCAGGAGGAATGGAGCCTATCCCATGGTGTGCCAATCTATTGCAGGGCAAACACACTCTCACACACACCACATGCAATTTGGAAACACCAATAAGTCTACTCTGCATGTTTTTGAACTGTGGGAGAAAACCAGAGTACCCAGGAGAAACATACCATGCACAGGGAGACCATGCGAACTCCACACACACACAGACTTGAGTCGGGAATCGAACCCTTGAGCCTGGAAATGCAAGGCTACAGTTCTAACCACCACACCACCGTACCACCTACAGTTCATCCACTTTATCATAAAACGTTTGTCTATTCACTTCTTGAATATTTGTGAACTTTTGATATAGTATACATTTTTGGTATAGATTATCCCATGAGCATTGCCGCCATCCTGTAGATAATGTAGCTAATGCCAGTGTTTGTAATCCTCTTAGCAATAGCAGTAGGTAAAAGCAAATGTTGATCAGGCGGTTATTGTATTATCATGTATTATCTTGTGTCATTAAAAAGGGGTAAAAAAAAAAAAAAACCCTGACCAAGACCCAAGATGAACTCATGGGTGCCTCAGGGTCAGTAAAAGGTGGCTTACCGGGGGAACAGAAAAAGGCAAAGCTAAACATAAACAACAAAGTTTTGTCTTTTGTCACTACAGAACACAGGGGTCAGTGCTCTCTATTACCCCAGGGTATTGAGACAGTTACTGTAGTTTCCCGTGTGCTGTGTGATGGTTGAATCCCCTCGTGCTCAACAGCTCATAAAAACTGGGGACTAATGATGTGACACACATGAAGCAAAAAAAAACACAAAACCATGGAATGACTAGCTGTGAGACAACAAAGTTTGACAGCTGCAGTAGGGGGCAAATATTTTTTAACTGATATTGGTATACAGTCCAACTGTTGCGTAGTGTGTTGTCACTTTTGTCTTACAAAAACTTGACACAACGAATAAAAAAAACAGACCGTCCCTTAGAGACCTAATTTTCTGAGAACTGTAGCTTTGTTGTGTTTATTGTCATTGGCAACCACCTCTGGACTGCTTTTGAGATAGTAATGCAATATAGATGTATACTGTAAATTCTATATTTTCTGGGACAGATAGGTACAGAAAAAAAGGGACAGTCTTGGAAAAACAGGGACAGGAGCAACCCTAAGTGTTATGCATTTATTTAGTGTAATAAACGACGAGCCAAACAGCACAGCACATAAAATCAGTGTCTGATCACCTCCCAGTAGGAAATTCTGGTCGTCAAAACATCAAAACATTGTGGTGACATTTATCGAGCAGTGTAACAGACTCTGAGACTACATTGGTATTAGGTTGTTTTTGAAAGTAGAATTACTTTGATGAAATGATGTCAAAACAATGTTGGCTACATGACGATGGGATAATCTTATGGGACAAATTTAAGGTCATAGTTGGCAAACACACTCATACACACACACACACACACACACACACACACACACACACACACACACACACACACACACACACACATGCACGCACACAAAAGAATCATATAAAGAAAAAAAGAGGGATCAGTAAGAGATGTGTGCAAAAATATGCATAAATTAAAATGACCAGATTGTCCCTGATGAGCAAGTCAAAGGCGGCGGTGGAAAGGAAAAACTCCCCGAGATGGCAATAGGAAGAAACTTTGAAAGGAACCAGTACTGTGTGTTAGGAGGCTGGAAGTTCAGTATAACAGGACGGGTGACTACTGTAAGTTAATCTGGAGTCCACTTTATTTACTGATCGTGTCTGAGTCTCGAATATTAACTGGAAGGCTATTCCATAAATTTGCATTTTGAAGATAAGTCACTGTCCCCTGCTGGAGCTTTTATACTGTAATACAACATACTGATACTGTAGGTAGCCTGCATCCTTTAATTCACATCCTACTGTATGTGAATGCAAATATGCCATGTCACATCACATGAGTGCTCAAAAATGGATTTATTATTTAAATATAATATACATATAATGTATTTTTTAAATATATTTTTTTATTTTATGGCAATACTTTGTTAACTTTGTTACCTTTAACTTTTCTTTTATTTACTTTATTTTCTTTAACTTTATTAACTTTAAGCTATTCAATTCTGCAAAAATAATAATAATAATAATAATTTCCCTAAAAAGGCTGATGAACAGAGATTAACATCTTATAAAGAGCTAAGACTTTAAAACCTTGGAAACAAAAGAGCATGAAGCAGATTAATGAACATTCCAGACATAGAAGTGGCAGAAACAGTGGGCGGAGAAGCACTAGAGCCTCTGCCTTGCTGAATGGAGATTGATTCAGGTCTCAAGCAGCCAAAGCATTAACACTTTATTTCCCCAGTCATAAAACAACTCATTTATTAATTTGACACATTATTTTAAACTAAATGCTGTGACATATTTTAGCTTCTTGGAGAGTGATACTCTCCTACTGTACCATACCCAGAAACTCAAACCTATGCAAACATTCATTCATTCATTCATTTTCTATACCGCTTAGTCCTGTGTTCAGGGTCGCAGGGGACCTGGAGCCTATCCCAGGAGACTTAGGGCACGAGGCGGGGTACACCCTGGACAGGGTGCCAATCCATTGCAGG
>JAQMYK010000006.1:3620337-3631954 GCA_030014345.1 Clarias buthupogon
ATCTATCTATATATCTATCTATCTATATATATATCTATCTATATATCTATATCTCTCTCTCTATATATATATATATATATATATATATATATATATATATATCTGAAACCATCCCCTCCTGCTTGAAACTGGCCTTTTTCCAGTTATCACCTACTGTACAGTATATTACACTCCTGTTATTACACAAATAATGTTTTTTTTTTTTTTTAAGTATCTCTATCTCTTGAGTTTAATAAGAGAAGCAGAGCTGGCGAGGAACACAACAAAGCAGAAATTATCTTTGCTTAATAGAATAAGTCAAGTCAATAAGGCATTTATTTAATTTGACAAGTTATTTCAACCATATACTGTACAGTTCAGTACACAGTGAAACAAAACAACATACATTAACAAAATATTGTTAATTTATGTTGATTTAATGAAATGGAAATGTCAGCCAATATAGTGACAAAGAGTGTATTACTAATTGAGGCCATTAAAAACTTGTTATACAGTCACATTTTTTAGCTAGTGTAAAGATGGGGCCTTGCTGCTACTTCAAGTCCACAGCTGAACAAGCTCTTACTCTCTCGCTCATTCACACACTATGGGAAATTTGGGAGCACCAATTAATCTAATCTTCATGTCTATGGACACTATGGACACATTCACGCACATCTACACTCACATCTACACTTACATGTTTATGTTTACATTCTGGACCATTGCACAAAGACACTTTAAATAAGGCACCTTAATAAGACACTTTTTAATGCATATTTGCACACCATCTTTCTTTTACCAAATTGAATTTTTTTTTAATGTTCTATTGTACAGTATATTTCAATTTTTATTCCTATTTTTATACTAGTTAAATTTAATTTTTCTACCGTATTTCTTTAATTCATATTTATTTCTTATTATAAGCTTTGATTCTCTTTTTAAGGTCACTGGCGGTCGTATAAGCATTTCACTGCATATACTGTACTGTGTATGACTTTGTATGTGACAAATAAAATTTGAATTTGAATTGTCTTTGAAGTGGGGGAAGAAACTGGAGTACTTGGCAGAAACCCACCAAGCATGAGGAAAACAAGTAAAATCATGTAATTTATTTAATTTATTTGTACAAAGTAATGTGTTTGTAAACTTTAATTTCATTATCTTGTGGTCTTTCAAAACTAGATAAAAATGAATAAATAATTAACAACAAAAAGATTATAATAAGTCAAGCACATTCAAAATCAAGTAAGTTGGTCAGGAATCCTGGGGATATTGCGATGATGATAATGATGATTATGATGATTATGATGATGATGATGATGATGATGATTATTATTATTATTATAGCCCTGTCATGGTCTGGTGTTGTATTCCCACCTACACCAGTAACAGAAACATACAAACTGCTCTTCTCCCTCACAGGGAAGCATGAGGACCTTATCTACTGTAGGAGTAGTTCCATAAGTTTAGACTATAGGACTGAGCAAAATTCTGAACTTTTAGCAAAACTGCAGTAATGAACTCATTGCCTTCCCAGGATGAGTGATGAGTCTTCAGGGCTGTAAAGCACGATCATTACTATAAGACATTTTTAATGATGCATGAACAGAGTAGGAAAATCCCACATAGTCACCCTGCCTTCGGTCTTGCGTCATTGCTGGGTCCCTGCGTTTACCTAACACACTGCAGGGAGACCTGACTGCACACAGATAACACACAGCAAACTGCTACAGAACAGCACATTGCTCTCAGACAGCAGTACACATGTCTTTTCATTGTTCATTGACGTCATTAGGTAATGTTCATGCTGTTCTTCTTCACTGCTTACTAACAACAGAATGTTATCAGGCAGTAATAAGCGTTTCATGTGATGGGAAAGAAAAGCACTTCATGTGTTGGGAAAGTCATACCTTCATATTTATTTCCATTCTCATTATTAGTCTTTTCCTTGTTCTAATACATAGTTTTATTTAAGCATTTGTCATATGTGTCATTGTTTATCACAAAGATGAAACGCAAAAGCAAAAAGGTCTCTTGAAAATGGATCTTCATCCACAACATAATAATAATAATAATAATAATAATAATGACATCCTGTGATCCTTTGTGCTGTTTTGTTTGTTATTATTATTGTTGCTAATAATAATAAATATCACCAAATTACAGAGCAATACATATCAACAGTAAAAAGGCAACATGATCCTAGAAGAAAATCTTCATCATCAAAGACGACAATAACAACAACAATGATTATTATTATTATTATTATTATTATTCCTGCTCATTATTGTCTATACTATTTATCCTGTACAGGGTACCAGAAAGCCTGAAGCTTATCCCAGGGAACTCGGCAGGGTACACCCTGGACGGAGTGCCAGTCCATCACATGGTACAAGCATGTACAAACACTCACTGACTTACTGTACTCACACCCTATGGATCACTTGCCAGATTGTGTGGCTTTGGTCTGTGGAAGGAAACTATAATGAGGTGACATGGAGGGATCCATATCTGCCCCACTCTTTACTGGTGTCCCACAGGGTTCAGTACTTGGTCCTCTTCTGTTCTCCCTCTATATCCAGTCTCTTGGTACATATCAACGCACGACTTTTCATACTATTGTTATGCAGATGACACAACTTTTTCTCTCCTTTTTTCCCTCAGACACTAAGGTTTCCACCCAGATCTCAGCAGTCTGGCAGACATCTCATCCTGGATGGCAGGTCATCAGCTGAAGCTCAATCTGAGTAAAACCAAACTGCTGTTCATGCCTTTCGATTCATCCCCTTGTCAAGACCGCTCGCTCTCCCTGGACAACAATCAGATCACTCCTTCAGCCACTGCCCGCAATCTTGGGGTAACTGTGGACAATCAGCTGTCACTTTCCCCACATGTTGCTAAACTTACTCGCTCTTGTCGATTTCTCCTTTACAACATCAGAAGAATCCGCCCATTTCTTTCTTCACAGGCTATTCAAGTGCATGTTATTCTTTTAATTGTGTAAAGCTGCTTTGCGACAATGTCAATTGTTAAAAGCGCTATACAAATAAAATTTAATTGAATTTAATTGAATGTTCAGTGCATTGTTATTTCAAGACTGGACTGCTGCAACTCACTCCTGGCAGGTCTGCCTCTGTCCACCATTCACTGTCTGCAGCTGATCCAGAAATCAGCTGCACATCTCAATTTAAACCTTCCCAAGTTCTCCCACACCACCCCACTTCTTCGCTCTCTGCAGTAGCTTCCTCAAGTAGCTTCCATCAAATTCAAAACCCTGATGCTTGCCTACAAAGGTAAAAAATGGCCCAGCACTCACTTACAGTACCTCTCAGGTCTAATCACACCCTTCACGGCTCCACGTTCCTTCCAATACTCCAGCACTGCTCGCCTGGTCCCACCATCTCTCAGGAATCAAGAAAGACTTATACAGACTTATTTCTGTTCTGGTACCTAGGTGGTGAAATTAATTTCTTTTAGATGTTCGTACAGCTGAGCCTTTGACAATCTTTAAACGACTAATCAAGACGTATTTATTTCTTCAGTATTTGGACTAATTCATAAAGTCATTCTTCATGCTATTTATACAGGTCACAGGAAGCATGGAGCTATCCCAGGAGGCATATGGTGGGGTGTGCCCTGGACAGGAGGCCCCGTCCATATGACACAAGCATGCATTCACTCAAACACTATGGACAACTGAAAATGCCAATTGACTTTGGACTGTGGAGGAAACTGGAGGACACGAAGGAAACCCAGCAAGCACGGGGAGAAGATGCAAACTCCACACACACACACACACACACACAGAGAGAGAGAGAGAGAGAGAGAGAGAGATCTACCATCAAACTTCACCAATAATAATAATAATAATAATAATAATAATAATGGTTTAACTAATAATTGATTAAATAATAAACTAATACAATTTATTTGAGCTGTGGACAATGTTTTTAACCATTATTTTTATGCTGAAAATCTGATTCTTATAATCACTAAAACTGTTCTTTCCTATTTGAACTTGAGTCTGTTAGCTATTAGGTGAGAACAACATATGTGCGAAGTGATTTAATACTTGGATACAGTTTTAATTCATGCATAAAATTCGCAGGACTTTCTTAAATTTATAGTGTTTTTATGGAAAAGCAGCTCGTGTCGTTTATCTCGCGCGCAGAATGAGCACACACGGTAAATTTACAGATGTTTAGGTGCTACCCACTGCACGCGGTCCAGCATCACATGACCTTGTGATCTCGTGCCATACTGGTGCAAGCTCCGCTTTGATCCTGAACGCGCCTGTCACCTCTCCTGCGACTCGCCATGACTTTGATCCGAAGTGTTTATCTGTTTGAGGTCCTTGCCCTGCTGCTCGGGTCACTTTTCAGCGCGTTGTCCGCTGAAGACGCGCCAGATGTGCGCGGAGTTACAGATGTGTCCAGGCAGCGCTCCTGGAATGACGCGCGTCGGGCAGCGCGCAGGAAAGCGCCGCGTTTCATGATGGAGCTGTACGAGGAGAACATGAGGAACCCCGGGGCTCTGCAGGGGGGCGTCGTGCGGAGCCTCACAGGTGCGAAAAGGACCTTCAGAACTGATATGAGGCTGTTATTAGTACTAGGTCTCTTCACATACAGTCACACACACCTTTTACTATACTTTTTATTCTATTACATATGTATTGTCATTTATTTACAGCGCAATCCAATGGTGCATTTCACTTTTTTAACCTGACTTCATTTGGCCGAGGCGAGAAGATCACCAAAGCGGAACTCCGCTGGTTTCGGCGCAGGCGCGCGGTTTTACCGGGACATCACTTCTACAGAGTAAGTGTTATTTTATACACGGCCAAGACATGGTGCTGCTGGTGCTTAAAAGTATTAACTGTCATTTAGATTAAACTTAGCCGATTTAGATTTCACATGAAAAGACATAAACCTGAAAAAGTGTATTATTCTAAAATGCAGAATTGATAAGATATTGCAACATGAATTTGACATTTGACAAGAATTTGCCAAAAACATCCTTTATTTTGCACTGAATGCTTTAATTAAATTAATTATTAAATTTAATTACAGGTCAAACGCTGGCACCAATTTTAGTACCAATACTTACTTTTACTAAGTTTCATTTTAAATGATTATTATTTGAAGTGAAACAGTATAACGCTGCAAAAAATTGCAATTTTGGTTCACATATAAAATCATCTCTTCAAAAAGGTAACAACTTGAAATTTTTAGGGAGGCAAAATTGCTCACTTCCATGTTGCATAAACTTCAGAACATAAAACATAAAACATTTAATAAAATCAGCATCAATACTGTGTTTTGGCCAAAAATTTGTACCGAAACAAGCATAAGTACATCGTTGATGAGACAAGTGTTGCTGATAAGATGATCAGTTTTGGTGGTATTATTATTATTTCAGGTTGAAGCCCATGTACATGTCTGCCTGAAACAAAGATAAAGCCTTTATTCTTTTAAACTGTAATTTCACAGCTTTTGGTGAGACAACATTATATTATGCTATTGGTATTTTTACAATAGGCCATATCATGTCATTTCATTTTATTATAATCAATAAGGAAATAAAAATTATAAGGAAATAAAGGAAAAGTTTATGTTTATGCCTTGTTGATGCTAAATTGTACTTCTTTTATTGCCAGTCCAATACACTCCCTGTTGTATATGAATGTGAGTGAGAATTCGGGATAAAGGTTAAAAAATATATATTTAAACATTTTGTCCTAAAACATCTCCAGCATGTTAAAATTCACTTATACTGAAACGCTGAAACACTTAAATGTTTCAGTGGTGAAAATATAGACGGATCCTAGTAATGGAGTTTGCATGTTCTCTCCATGCTTGGTGGGTACTCTGGTTTCCTCTCATAGTCCAAAGACAAGCAGATTAGGCTAATTGGCGTTCCCAAGTTGCCTGTTGTGTGATGTGTTTCTGTCCTCCAATGTAGGAAATGTTAAAACATCACTGGAAGAGTCAGTTCTGACCAATGTACAAAAAAAACTATTATTTACAAAGATTAGACAAATAAGTTTTCTCTGATGTTGGATTTTTCAGGTCGATTTGTATGAAGTGCTGGACAGCAGAGTGAATCCATGGCGAGGAAACCTGATCCTGTCCCGGTTACTGTCTGTATACACTGAAGGATGGGAAGTGTTTAACATCACACAGACGGTGAGTTGCATGCACTTACTGTACACTGATACAGAGACCCAGTGGTGGTAAAGTAACACAATAATGATGCAGATATATCAGTGTTTTCTGGATATTTCTTTTTCCACTGCCATTTGAAGAATGCATTGTGGTAAAATAATGTGATATTTCTGTTAGTGGACATACTGTAAGTGCAGTAATTTACTGTAATTTAAAGTGTCTACTAGCTACAGTACAACATCTACTATAGGAGGTGTCACCAAACTATTGGCTTATTACACTAATCAACTTTTACACAGACTCCAATTACTCATTCTTCTATTTCTGTAGGTTATTACTATGAGAATGCTTATGGGCTGGGCTTTGGCGCTGTCCACAGTGCTCAAACCAATAGGGAGGTGGAGAAGGTGCAGACGATGACTGATGTACTGTAGTGAGACAATTTTGTGGAAAGAGCTCTGAACCGCAGATTGTATTTATTCAACGTATCATTATAACCTAATAAACATAGCACGAGCAGACAAATCAAAGTCATTGAAGAATCAAAGCGTCAAGCTCATAAGCAAATGAGTTGTGTCAGGTAAAATACTCAAAAAACCAATGCACTGTGAAAAAGTTTGGAAAGTTCAGATACTTTTTTATGGTCAGTAATTTATGATGACATGTTTGGAGGCCATGTGTGTTGTGGAAAACGGAGTTAGAGGTGGATTTATGGACTGATAAGACAGTTAGTTTGTCTGATCGATGCTTTGGTGTTAATCCAACCAGAGTCTGTAAGAGAAGTGAGCCACTCAACATTTAATCGCCTATAAAAGAGTGTTGGATTAAAAATATTTAAACTTTGCTCAGTTAAATTTTTCCACAGCATTTTTCGTAGTCATAATTTATAGATTCATATTCAAACGTAACAGCTACAGGGCTCATAAAACTGTATGTTTTTGTCTGACATTCATAATAGGTCACCAAATGGATTCTTAACATCAGTACAAATAACGGCATCTTGGTTGTTCCCACATTAACATCGGGACACTGGCTCGAGACAACATCAAGAGAAAGGGGCTATGAGGAAAATGACACCTATTTGGTTATCTACTCAGATGATGGTCGAAGAAGTTCTGGTAAATGTTTTGTCAGTAATTTATATTTTCTTAACTAACACATTTCTTTAGATGACCTTTTTATGTTATGTATTTAAAATGTTATGAACTATGAGTAGAGATGGATTCTTGGCTGTTTTTGACAGTTTAGTTGAAAAAGATCTCAGTCCCATGTCTTAAAGTACAGTAATCAGTTCACACAAGTCGATTTTTAGATGCTGGACTTTTATTAGAGTGTTATTTCTGAACTTATTATTATGATTCCACAGGTGAAAGAGGCTCCTCATCAGGTCAGAACACTGACACACCCTTAGAGCTCCTCGAATACAAAAACTCCGTCCAGGCTGCGGTTCGAAGGCGCAGGAGTACGCATAAAAGTGCAGCTGAAAATGTACATACTATAAATTGTCAAAGAACACCTCTCTATGTGGACTTTGTAAAACTCGGTTGGTCCGGATGGATCATATCACCAAGTGGCTACAACGCATACCATTGCACTGGGTCCTGCCCATTTCCACTCAGTGGAGGCTTACGTGCAACGAATCATGCCATTGTGCAGTCGATTGTAAACACATTAAAACTGTCTAGCAAAGTGGGAAGGCCATGCTGTGTCCCAGACAATCTTCAGCCGATAAGTCTGTTGTACTTTGACGATGAGGAAAATGTTGTTCTTAAACAATATGACGACATGGTGGCAGGTAGCTGTGGCTGCCACTGAATGCACTAAATGTCCATTATCATTTACTGGATTTTGAATTTAATCTATTATTGTAGGCAAATAAAGGACGGTATTTTGCAAAAACATGATGTTTATGTGGACACAAACGAACTTTTTTGTTAAAAAAAAAACCCTGAATTATAAGGTTAAAATCTCTGACAAGAATCCTGCTGTATTTATTCCCAGTGCATTATGTAATGCAAAAACAGTTGGAAACATTATCATAAAAAAAAAAAAAAAATATGAAGATACTGATAACAAGCTCCCATTAATGTTCACATGAA
The DNA here is from genome assembly GCA_030014345.1 of Clarias buthupogon. Taxonomy (NCBI): domain Eukaryota; kingdom Metazoa; phylum Chordata; class Actinopteri; order Siluriformes; family Clariidae; genus Clarias; species Clarias buthupogon. Next base: position 3,628,583 of record JAQMYK010000006.1, read on the forward strand.
AGCTCAGAATTAGTGAATATAATTGGCTTATAAGACTGCATGCATGTACAGGTGTACAGGTGTTCTTAATAAAGTGGACATTGAGGATCTACAAAATATATATTAGGACTACATTAGCATATTAGCATATGGCAGGAGGGGAATTTACTCCATTTTCTTCCCGTTTGCCTTTGTGAGACCAAGTGAAACATTTAGTGGAGACGAATGTTCTCACCACAAGGAGCCGCAAATTCCCAAAAATCTAAACAAATTTACAAATGAAGTTTGTAATCAGATTTATTGTAGTAATAAATAAATATAAGTATATAAGTATGTTAACTACCACAAATAATGTCGATCTGGTTGTCGGTGACTATAATAAATACAGAGAATGTACAGGGAATGTATATTATTTAAAGACATAATACACTCACAACATACAAGCATTGTACAGATTACATTAAAACAAAGATAACACAGATATATATGAGTGTGCATCATATATTGAAATAAAGTTGTATTGGATGAGTGTTTACAATACAGTATTTGAAGATGTGTGTTGTTGTTGTTTTTTTAAATATTTTTTAATGAACTATAATGACCAGTATTCTGCTAGTTACTACTAAAAGTAAAACTTACTATTGCTAGTTACTTTTCAGTGAAAGCAATATAATGCTATTACCTTTACTTTTATATAATTGTAATGTTACTAATTCTAGTAACAATCTAAAGTAAGGCAAGATGTAACGATCTTAAAATGTAAGATATTTGAGATCTTGACCAATAACTTGTCATGAATGTGTCGGCGACGTGTGTGTGTGCGAGGCATGATCGCAGAGGTGAGCTGACGGTGCAATTAAGGGTTTTATTTATTCACAAATAAATAAACATAAGCCAAAACCATTCTTAACACAACAAAAGCTAGACGCCTGACTGAGCTTCAGTCAGGCTCTTTATACAAAAACTAATCTAATCATCTTCCCTCGGTTCAGGTGAGCTTCTACGTCACCTGACCGAGGTGCAAACTGGGAACTGAAGTTTTAATACTAAACAAAAAGACAAACCACAAAACAAACTAAAGGGGCGCTAGGCGCCCTCTAGGGGTTAACCCTTACATAACTAATGACTTTGGCAACTGACAAGTTATACTTTTACACAGTTAAAGTATTGGTCAAGATCTCAAATATCTCTCAAATATCTTACATTTCATATCATTATTTTCTCTGTTTGTTGAAAGAAATGTAATTCAAATGAACTTTGACTTTCCATTAGTAATTCGTAATGACTAGTGTGAGAGAAACCACTTGCACATGTTACATGTGATGATGTCACTATTTAGCAGACGCAAAGTGCATGGACATCATAATAAACTTATTACAATATGATAGAGTGATTTTAACCATACAGTACGCAAAACCTAGTTTTCAACAGTTTGTACGCTGAGCGCCAAAACTGCACAGATGCTCAATGCACGATTCAAGTAAAAGTACAACAAATGTGCACCTTAGTTACTAAAAACATCATCAGTTACTTTATTAAAAAGCCTTGTGTTATATTACTAGCTACAAGCAAAATTAATATTACAATGCTACTATACATTACTTTTGTGATACTTTGGTCCTTTAAGTCATGGAAGGTAGGCAGAGGAGCCCCAATTAATTTTTCTGTTGTTCATACTATTTGCTGAAGTCTGTTCCACTCGTTTTTGTGACTGAACAGATTTGATGACTGCAGTTTAAACTGGGTCATCAGCTCCTGTGGGAGACCACACCTCTACGTTCCACAGGAGGTACATGGTCTGCTGGGCATTTTTGTGAATCATAATCATCACATGGGTTTTGACAATGGAATGGCTAAATGTAGCAGCCTAGTAAGCCCAGTTTCTACTTTCACCATATTTTCTGTGAATCTCCAAGTTTTCAAAATCATGGCTTGCTGATTCTCTGATAGACCTGACATTATTAGATATGGCATATCAAGCAAGCTCTCAGACAGAGCTATGGAGAAATATGATGGCAATGGTTTGGTACATTGCAAGCTTGTCCTGTAACCCAAACACCTGTCTTAGGTACAAAAGGAATGTGTGTATTGGACTGATGACGTGGCTAGATTTCCCCTACCCAATGTGAGATTCATGGTGACAGCACTACTGTGGAAAAAACAGCAGCGGCAAATCCCTCGGCCCATGCTTTTCTCTTTCCAGGATCCACCCAGCACAGTCCATTAACACAGCTACCATGACAAAAAGTTGTAAATCTTTACATCCTACATCACTATTTTACAGTTGAATACATTTATTGACTGATTTAAGGCGTGTCATATAAAAACAGTACATCATACAAAAATAAATACATTCCAAAGAAGACAAAAAGAATCACACAGCAGCCAACCAAATGTGCAGATGATCTTTTATGATACATTAGATACTGTATTCTATGTGTGTATGTACAGTATATGCAAGAGAAACTTTCAATATAGATATAACATCAACAGGCAGACAACCTTATTGGCAGACAAGTTCTTTAAGGGTGAATTTGGTGCTACTAATCACAAAAAGGGCGGCACGGTGGTGTAGTGGTTATCACTGTCACCTTGCACCTCCAGGGTCCAGGTTCGATTCTCAGCCAGGCTTGAGTCCCGTCTCTGTGTGCATGGAGTTTGCATGTTCTCCCTGTGCTTGGTGGGTTTCCTCCCACAGTCCAAAGACCTGTAGATTAGGATAATTGGCATTCACAAATTGGCCGTAGTGTGTGAATGAGTGTGAGTGTGTATGTGTGTGCCCTGAGATGGATTGGTACCCTGTTCAGGGTGTATCCCGCCTCGTGCCCTAAGTCTCCTGGGATAGGCTTCAGGTCGCCACAATCCTGAATACAGGATAAAGTGGTATAGACGATGATTGAGTGAGTGTAATCACAAAAAGATAATACATAGCTTTTAAAGTTTAGTTAAAAGTATTTCCAGTGAAAATTTGTAATTTTGGTCTTTTGTGACCTTTCAGTGTTGTCAGTCAAACTTTTCTTATGTTCAAACAGAATCTTTGGGTGGAAAGAATTTGGCAAGATATAAATCCATTATATACATCCAATTAAATTTATGTCTTCTGCATAAATTTTTTTTTTTTTTAATTTAAACATGAGTATTGAAAAAAACGTTTTTATTAATTTATTTTTTATCTAAAAACAAAATGAATTAAAGAATGATACACAGATTCAGTATATTAAAAAATAAATGGAGACTAATGTTTATAAAATGTTCTAATAGCATAAACTCAGTCAGTATCAGACAGAAAATCATAAATAATATGTCCAGAATGCAGCAGAATGCAGCAGCGAGAGTCCTCACTAGAACCAGAAGATATGAGCACATCACCCCTATCTTATCTTCACTTCATTG
>JAQMYK010000006.1:3632054-3642301 GCA_030014345.1 Clarias buthupogon
CATTTTGTGAAGCTGCTTTGAGACAATGTCCATTGTTAAAAGCGCTATATAAATAAAATTGAATTGAATTGAATAAATAGTGCTGTGTGACACACTAATAGAGCTAAACAGAGACTGTTTAAAAAAGTTCTGTACAGCATCTCTTTTGTCTCTTGACTCTCTGCCTACTAACAATGACCTACAGGTATCTCAATACAGTACATTGCATTGGCATACATTACCTTACCATACATTGGCAATGGTTTCCTTCCTATTTGGAACACTGGTCATATGAGGTGTCATGGAGGGGATCCACATCTGCTCCACACAGACTCTCCACGGGTGTCCCACAAGGCTCAGTACTTGGTCATTTTCTGTTTACTCTCTGTACTCGATCTCTTGGTATGGTCACATTGTTAGATGTCATACCACTGCTGTGTGGGTGACACTCAACTCATATTCTCCTTGCTTCCTTCAGACACTCATGTTTCTGCTCAGAGGTCAGCATGCTTGATGAAACATAATACTAGCAAAACTGAACTGCTGTTCATTCCAAGTGAATCATCCCCATCATATTATATCCCTGGACACCACTAAAATCTCACCTTTGGTAATTAACTTAACTTTGGCCACCTTCGCCATCTTGGGGTAACCCTGGACAAACAACTGTCCTTTTCCACTCGCACTGCTAACCTTACATGGTCATGTTGATTTATTTCTACAACAACAGAAGAATTAACAACAGAAGAATTGTATCTATACAAGTCTCTTAGGTGCTTGCTCGGTCAAACGTAGTCATCTCAAAATGGAACTACTGCAATTCGCTCCTGGCAGGTCTGCTTCTTTGCGTTATTCCAACTTGCAACTTGTTCTTCCACACAACCCCATTTCCTTGCTCCCTCCACTGTCAAGTCAAAAACTGGCCAGCATCCAACTACCTCAAAGTACTTTGTACACCAGCAAAGCACCTCTGATCCTCTATCATAAGATTGGTTCCCCATCTTTCAGGGGTCCAGAAGACATGAATTAAGACTCTTTTTGATTCTGGCTTCTGGGAAGTAGAATTAACTACTTGTCAATGTCTAATTGGCTCTGATAGTCACTGACAGTCTTTAAACAACATCTAATTAAATGCTTAATAAAATAAATAAATAAAAATAAAACTCCCAATGGTGTTGTAAATTGAGCATACTGATGGACAGTAACCTAGTGTTACTGTACTCAACATTCAGCATGTAAATTTTACATTTTAGTAATGCATCAACTGACAGTCACTTACACATAGCACTTTAGAAACCCTCATTGGACATAGGGCTGACCTGGGGTCTTTGGGACCATCTGTTGATATGCTTATTAATACTGTATACTGAGATGCTAATACCATTGAAACGCTTGAAATTCTTGGGATGGTTCAGCCACAGAATGACAAGTGTAAACTCCAGTCACCAACCATACAAGACATGTGCTGACCAGTACAGTAAAACATGCAACTCATGTGATGGCTTGCAAAACAGCACATTATATTTGCATCTTCCCTCGACACCAGCTGTTATGCACAATGCCTGGAATCCACTGCAAGAACATTGTATTGTGTGGAGCTGGAAACATTCCTTATGCACAGATAACACACATAAATCCTTGAAGAAGCATCAGAAAGAGGATGCTTCTAGCTGGCTCCCTTTATGGTTGAACCATGTATGGTATACAGTACCATACTAATCACATGCTAATCACAAGTGTCAAAGGCTTTTGTTTACAATTATATTAAGTTTATGCAAAAGATTTGTCAGTGTTTCTCTTTCAAGAATTCTGCAATTTGCCTTGAAATGCTGTCAATCAACTTCTGGGCCACACTGGGCCACATCCTGACTCATGGCAGCCCATGGTTTGCATAATCAATGCGTGGAGTTTGTCAGAATTTTGGGGTTTTTGTTTGTCCACCCACCTCTTAAGGATTGACCACAAGTCAATCTCACTGAGATTAAGGTCTGATGAGTTTCCTGGCCATTGACTCAAAATTTTGATGCTTTGTTTTGTTGCTGAGCCAGAGGATGTTTTTGTACCATTCTTTATTCATAGCTATGCTCTTAGGTAAAATTGTGAGTGAGCCCACTCCCTTGGCTGAGACGCGACCCCCCCACATAAAGGATGCTTTACTGTTGACATGCCACAGGGCTGATGATAGAGGTCACCTATTGACTATTTGCATAAACTTAATGCAATTATTAATCCAAGCTTCTGACACTTGACACTGAAATTATTGTAATTATACTTCAGTATACCATAGTAACATCTGACAAAAAATCCAAGGTAACTTTACTAAGGCAAAGACCTTTAAGGCATACCTACAGTACATCAACTGTAAGTTGCACATGCACATAGATAAATAACCTCAGATTAAAATCTCTGGGAAATCTATGGAGTCATCTATGAAGACTTGATAAAGTCTTGAAAAAGTCGGGCCATTGCTAATATAATGAAAACGGTTTGCTCAAGATCGATGCAACCTGGCAGCCAAAAGGACTGGACTGTAATGTGCATGAGTGAGCAATGACAACGTTGCTACACATTAGTAGCAAGATGCCTTTGAGTGAGTGCGTGTGGCTGTCGCATTGAGTGAGTGTGTGTGGCTGTGAGCAACAATTCTGTATCAACTTTTGTGTTTTGCTTGAACATTCTGGACATCTTTCAGATGTTTTAGAAGACCTTCAGGGACGATGCAAAGAGTGCAAGAGTGGTCTGGGAGGTCTGAGCAACTGAGAATGTAGAAAGTATACGGGCTACAATCAACAAAGATTGGCGACCAGTGTTGGGGGACATTACGTTTTAAAGTAACTTATTACATTACAAAATTACTGTCATTAAAAAGTAATCAGTTACATTCCAGCATTATTATTGGGGACAGGGCTTGTAGAACTACTTTCACACACACATACACACACGCACACGTAATCACTGCAGTATGGCTCATGGATTACATACATTGTCTGAATAACAGATTACATTTTTAAAAATATAACTAAATAACTGAGTACTTAAATGGCGTACCTAACGCGTTAGATTATTCGTTATATCAAAAAAGTAATCCCAGTCCTCTAACGTTACTTTGTAACGCATTACACCCAACACTGTTGGCGACTGACAGTGCCGAGATCTAGAATCATAATTAGAAGTTTATTACATGTGATACAGTCATTAGAGGGCTGCATACTTTCCGTACAGACCTGGCATGTTACAAATTTCTGAGCAAACGTGTTTGAAGAGAAAATGCATAACACAACATACATAACTAAACATGGACAGTGATTGATCTAAACAGTAGTTTATTCAGACCAGTCACTTAAAACTGGTCATTCTTAGTTAATATGAAATATTAGACATTTGTTGAGTGTTTTTATTGGAATGGTTTACATCTTATGAAGCAAGCAACACAGCCTCATGAAATCAATCAGTCATTTCAAATACACAAATTATTACATAAATAACCAAATACATACAGTAGGTAACATCTAATTAAGCCTTTAAATATGCCATTTAAGACATAAAGCCACTATTTTCACTTTTCTCTATTTAATCAGTGCATCTTGTCATCTGCAAAAGTATTTTTATGGCAAAGAATGTCAACAATGAAAAATCACTATTTTTGTGCATTCACGTAATAGCATAATAACCCAGACCAACATCATAAAATACATAATCATTAGAAAATCCCAAAGGCCAATACCAAATGCAGGAGGAAAACTATTATAATTTAGAGCTAGGAGCAAAACATGTATAAAACATATATATTCATTTATGACAAAAATACTAATGCCTGAATTCAGACTCACTTTATTCCAAGACCATTTATTGGTCTATAATGTAATTGTATTCATAAACATCTATGTCGTTTTTCTTTTTATTGGGGCTGCAATTCAATTCACAAGTTTGATATGGCACAGGTTTTACACCAGATGCCCTTCCTGATGCAACACTCCCCATTTTATCTAGACTGAGAGTGCACTGGCTTGTGCCCCCTGGTGGCTGAGGTTCCCCCCTGGGAATCAAATCCTAATTGTCCATGAGAATGTAATAATAGGGTATTTGACTCAAACACAATCAAATTCTGATTACATTTAATTAAAAGTGCTCTTCCAATACACACACACTTTACAGGTAGGGCTGAGTCTTTCTTTTGTACTTTTGATAAAGCTCGTCATGCTTATTTCACTGGCCTAAGATAAGACCAAATATGCAGACAAATGCTTTTAAAGAGGATTTTGGTTATGGTAAGGATAAGCCAGGCACTGGAACAAAGCCGTGATATAGCATAAGTGGAGGTGCATTCACAACTTCAACAGATTGTGCCCGTGGTACAGACCCTTCAAGTGACTGAACTGGCAGTTGGATGTATCGTCCCGTCTCTGGATCAACGAAGGTTTTTGTCTTGACCTGCACTGGCATGTCCACCACAAAGTATTGCCCAGAATCAAGATCCTGCAGAAGCTTCCTTTGGGTCATTGGGAAAGAATGTGGTAAGATGTTGTTTGCTGGAGAGCCATAAGTGTGCTCAATGCTGTTTTGTCTCAAATGTGCTGTCTGCGCTGGGCCCAGCATTGTCTCAGTATTAGTTTTACATGCTGGATTTTCTGAACTAAGTAACATGTGCTCATGTTTGCCACTTGAAAATCTGTCCAAACTTTGAGCCCTGCGGTACATCTTATGTGGTTGGTATTTCTCACTGGTACGTCCCAATCTCTGAGAGTCAGCATTTATATTCTGGGTATCAAACTGATCTTTGTGTTGTAAATTATTTTCCTTTGGAGCATCCTGTTCCTGTTTTACATCCACACAACCCTTGGAATCACTATCCGTATTGATTAGACTGCTGTTACGTCCTTGCTGGGGTTTCCTTCCAGTCTCTTTCTCCTTTCTACGACTGCTTGATTTATTATGCTGTGTGGTATGCCTTCCACCTGTGTTAGGATTTGGAGAAAATGTCTCACTGGTGTATTCACCAGTGGTTTGATTACTGCTACCTCTGTCCGTACTTAGTTCTTTTTGGTATGATCTGTCACTGAGAAGTTTGTCACTACTGTGGTGCCTCCTCTCACGTTTCTGATTGGAACCCTTCTCGCTGCTCCGACCTCGCTCTGATTTACTTTTAGCCTCTGCTTTCTGAATCCTCATTGTGGTCAGCTTCATGGCACGGCGCAGTGCTTTTTCCGATTTTGGAGGGACAGCAGGTGGTTTGCCCTGGGGTTGATTTTCAGTGCCACTACAAACTGATTCAGGTCTCTCACTTGGTGCTTTCGATCCCTCTGTGCTGTCTTTAGGTACAATCTTGAATGTAATCTCCTCCACCGTGTCTCCTGAACTCTGTTCATTGTTCTCGTTTTCCTCTGAAACCGAACTTATAGCCAATGGCCACTTCTCTTCTTCTGGCACTGTGGAACTATCTGTTAGCCCTTTTTCCCCGTGTTCTGTTGTGGGTTGAAAGGATGGAGGGGGCAAAACCTGTATTGATGACTGGTTTGGCTGGGTGACTCGGACAGGTGTGGAGGGCAAAGTTGAATTATGCACATCCGCAAAGTCTTTGTAAAGGTCTTGATCTTCTTCACCTCTTTCTGACCCACTTAAGCTTTCTCTAGGAGACCATGGCTGTGTTACTCCTGCAATAGTTTTATGGAGTGTTGGTCTTACAGTTTTGGTAACAGGGGATGCACTAAATTTGTTGTCTTTCACCTTAAATAAAGCAGGTTTTCCCAGGATGGGAGAGGAACCATTTGACTGACAGGTTGGAGTTAGATTGCGAGCTGATTCAATCAAACATTGAACCCACCCTCCTTTTTCCACATCTTTGGGAAGAGGAACTGCCATGTCTGAGTTATGGGATTTACTTTTAGAGTTGCTACTGGAACAGGAATCTGGTGTGTCTAAATTCTCACATTTTCTTTCTTTACCTTCATTCAGAGATGGAGACTCTTCTGTTTTCTGTGTAAAGGAAGAGTCCTCTGGTAGTTTGGACAATATATTGCCCTGATCTATTTGTTTCACATCTACTGACAATGAAGGTTCTGCTTGATAAAGAATATCATAAAGGGTAACCCTATCTACGGGAGCACTTTTAGGGGTTACCATGTTCAAGGTTTGCTCAGATTCAACATCAGGTTCATCAGATTTCTCAAAATAGTCAGTTAAATACTCTTTGCTAGGTCGTTCACTATAACTTTCGGATTTGTTCTCATCACTTGTTTTTCTGAAACTATTAGAAATACTTTCATTCTCTGTTCCATTCACATTATTTTTGTTCGCTGCATTCCTTGTGACATCTTTATTATTGATTTGAAATCCCCGTTTCTCAGCCATTTCTTCATCTAGATTTTGTTCATTTTTGATGGCTAGTTTTGAATCTTCGTCAGGCTTGTTGTCTGATTCTTTTTCTCTTGCATCATAATTAACTTTTGTTAAAATTCCTTCAACTTCAGGAAAACCCAGCATATCCTTTGGTGAAATTGCTTTTAGTTTTAAATCGTCGTTCCCAGGATAGACCATGAGACCCTCTCCTTGCCTCGAACCTTCTTGGACATTTAGCCTTGGCCTTACTTGTTTTCCAACAATTCTTTCAATCAGTGATGACACATGGCCCGTTACCGGTCCTTCATCCGTTGGTAGATTAGATATATTGGCTTCATTTTTTACTGATTTCTCAAAACTCCCTACATCTTCCTTTCCTTTACTTTCATACATGCCTATGTCTTCACTTTGGGAATTTGTTCGTTCTCCTCTAGGAGGTGCCTCAGGTTTACAAGAGTCCTTCTTTGTGTGGTTAGAAGACTCAAAATCATCACCCATTCTTCTGAGGTTACTGTCGATATAGTCCTGAACTACTGAGATTTCTTGATCAAGGCTTATATTTTTAGGTGTACACACTGTTTCTGTGAGTTGAGTTACATCAGCCATTGACTTGATATCACCATGTTGAACATGTTTGTCAGATCTGTCCCTGTCTGTAAATATCAGTCTACTTGGGCTGTGCTTTGCAGCACCTTCCTGCTTATAAGGTTCTTCTAATTTTAACACAGGCACATGACTTTCACCATGGTAGGTCTCTATGCCTGACATGCTATGACCATTTTGGCAAGTTGGTGTAAAATCAGAAATGGCTTTCTGACCTCCTTTTTTCTGATTCAACGCTAGCATTCTCTCTTGATTAATGGGTACATCGTGCTCACTTTGCCTACCACTTAGCTTTTCTCTTTGCTCTCTCTCTGCTATCCTTTTCTCTAAAGCCACTGTGGCTAGCTCATACTTATCCTTTATTATGTTCTTCTTCTTTGAGCCTGGGACCGTATTCAGTGGTTGTTCCTTTAAACTGAACAGTGCTATTTTTGCTGAAGTGTTTCCTTTCATAGAGGAAGCATCATTTTTGGCTGCTCCTTGTTCAGTATCTATACCTGGATCTTTCTGGGATGGTATTTCTTGATAATTTTTTGTAATAGCATCATTTGTAGCACTGTCTTTGATATGAGGAGTGTCCCTATTTTCCTGTCCATTTCCTTTATACACATCTACATTCAATTCCCCCTTCCGTGGCTCATCCCTTCCTGCAACAATTACATTCTCTGGCCAGTATTCACATTCTTCATTATTACCTTCATCTACATTCACATATCTTTGATTTTTGATGTAGTTATTTTGTCTTGCAGAAAATAAATGTTTAGGCATTGTTTCCTTCCTGTTACTTTCTTTATTTTTGATAGGCCTTTCATCTGCCTTAAATATTCCTCCTGTATCAATTTTTTCTTCGTTCCTACTACCTGAAATGGTCACGACATCTTTTTGTGCAGTGTGCTTCTTTAATAAAGCAGGAATATATATTTCCTTCAGATCTCCAGCACAGTTTTTCTCATTTATTGCCTTGTTTGAAGTTTCATCATGGTTCTGATTAGTATATTCATTGTTAACGTTGTTTATTTTTGGCTTAGTCAATTGATGTTTTCTTTGCATTTCCTTACTTTCCTTCTCTTTGTTTAGCTTCTGTTCTGCACTTGTAGGATTAGAGCCATGGACATCCACTGGCATGGTTTTAGTATTCAAATCTATTGGACTAGATTTCCGGTACAAATTTAAAGATGGGTATGTAACTTTATCCAAAGGATTTGTTTTTGATTTTGAATGTATAGAGTCTTGCAGTAGACTAAGTCCCAAAAAGTCATCTGGCAATGTGCTATTTATATGACTGCTGAATTGTGCGCTTTGCATGTCTGCAGTCTCAGGGCTCTTTGGACTCAAATTGGTTTTCTGAACAGCTGATGTGGTTTTAGCATCTGTAATTTCTGGACTTTTCTGAATATTTTTGGTGACATCCTTTTCAATCAGTGGAGACAACTTATTTTGCTCAGCTGCATCTAAAACTTTAAACTGTGGTTGGTTGTATGTTGCCTTGACTCGTTTTCTATTGTCCTTAAGATTAAATAACAAACTTGATGCCTTGGATTTGTATCCTTCTCGTTTGATATCAGGTGATTGACAAATCTCATTCTCATGGATTGCTGGGATATCGAGGGCCCCAGGTGAGTGAAGAGATTGCAGTATCTCTGAGGTTCCTGTACCCTGCCTGGAGGGTATGACTGGTGTCAACAGTTGTGAAATACTGAATGGGGTTGAATTTAAGCAGGTTGCTTCTTCCACTGTCCTGACCTGAGTTTTATTTTGTATTGCACCCTCCTCTCCAGTGTTTGACCTTTCAGAGGCTGTTAAACTGATAAGTGGCTGGACGACACCTTTTGCCCTGCTTCGACTTTTCCTCCAAGGAGCAGGAAGGTCCCCATCAGACTGACACCTCGGAAACGATCCAGAGGAGGTCAACAGCACTTGTGGCTGAACAGTCTCATTCTGAATGTTTGTTTGTTTCTGGAAATTTTGCCCAGAATTTTTGTCCAGTATCGTTGTCAATATTTGTGTTTTACATTGTGATAAATCAGATTTAGACTTATTTTGAGGTTCCAAAGGTGAGGTGCTTTGGCTTGTCTCTCTTTGATTCGCCTCTGGTACATGTAATCTGTTCAAATTGTTTAGTTCACTGTAAACTGGGGATTCATTCAATCCAGCTGGGCTATTGCATGGAAACATGTCCAGGTGCTCCAGTCCATACCTATTCAAGTCTCCCCAGGACTGGAATGGGCTGAATTCACTGTGAAGAAAAAAGTTTTTGGAATTCAGTTTTCTCAGCTTAGTGGATTTGCTATGTTGATTTTTAGATGATTTCCCTGATGAATTGTTCGTATCCTGGATCAATTTATTAACAGTTCCTTTTTCAGAGCGCTTACGATGACTCTTGACCTTTTCAGCAGTAAGTTGGTTTTGATAATCTGAAGATAGCTCTGTTTGGATGCTAAGCAGTGCTGATTTGTCCCATGAGTCTCCGTTTGTCATTTTTGTGTCACTGTTTTTCTTAGCTACAAACGCAGCAAAAAGTGATGACATCTTTGACGTGGTTTTATTTATTTGCCAGGCTGTGTTGTACACTCCATTTGGACGGTGAGCTCCATGCTTTTTTGTTTTCTCTTCAGCTATTGGCTTGTGACAGTCAACTGGAGAAGGTAAAAGTTCTGAGTCATTGTAGATTGCCTCATCACCGATGCACAGACTCTTAAAGGCACGGTCTGTAAGGCTCATAACCTCTCGGTCTGCCTCATCCATAAAACTGTCCAGGTTCGAAGGGTGCTTCATGTTTGATTTACGGCTCACATGGTGTTTCTCTGTGCAGCTCATGATGAATGAATAATCCACGTACTTCAGTCTGATGTCCACAACATCCTACATGGCCACCATAATTTAACTACCTCATGACATTCCTAAAGAAAAAGCAAACAGACAGCAGTTTATGTAAAATTAACTCTCTTTATGCAAGTCTTCCTTTCTGAAGATTTAACCTGCTTGCTTGTTAAACCAGAAGGTTAAAGTGCACAAGTACATTTTAGAGAGCTACACATAAACTATTTTTAGGTGAGCCTGGATGCCTATCTGCCTTTCCCAACACATAAGCCATGTGCAGCAGCATGACTACAAGCATGAAGATAAGCAATTCCCTTCCATGGGATCCACTGAAATAGCTCAGACATGATGCACAAGACCTGCCTTGCTCAATGCATTGTTTCAGGTTATTATCCTGGTTCACATTTTAATTTTAGACACTAAACTAAAACCACAACAACAACAACAACACACACACACACACACACACACACACACACACACACACACACACACACACACACACACAC